>SWKW01000104.1:0-124447 GCA_011058865.1 Didymella keratinophila | reverse complement strand
GGGTCTACTAGCTACTTATTATTAACAGCCACAAGAGCTACTGCTTAGTGGAATTCTGGGATTGCTGCAAAGAGAAGAAGATAATTACTCTCTGTATGCTAGCACACTTGTTGCACTTATTACAGCTACTTGACGTTGCCTGCTTCTCGCTGCTAAAGCGCCTGTATAGCGACGAGGTTTCGGCCTTAGCACGCAATTGCATCTACTATATTAACAAGGAAACCTTCCTACTAGCCTTTAAAGCAACATTTAAGAAGGTGTTTACAGCAGAGAACATTTGCGCAGGCTTTAGAGGTGCTGGGCTAGTCCTACACAACCTAGAGGTTGTGTTATTAAAGCTTAATGTGCGCCTGCGCACGCTAACTCTACTACAACCTAGCGACGTCGCCTAGGAGCTGAAGACACCACGCAACGCTCACGAAGTAGAGGAGCAGTTAACTCTGATTTAAAAGCAGATTTAAATCTATCAAGGGTCTCTAGCAAGTTTGTTAGATAAACAGGTTAGACAGTTAAGTAAGGGTGCTCAGCAGATAGCGCATAATATAGTGTTACTGCAGGAGGAACAGGCACGCATGCGAACTGCTATTAAGGAGCTTACAAAGCGCAAGATTTGTAAGCAACGCTATATACGCGCAGAGGAGACCCTTATAGTTAGTAAGGTAGCTGACTTAGTTGCTGAAAAGGAGGGTTAGGGTTGTAGTGAGGGCGAGACGCCTGCGAAGAGGGTGCGTGCAGGACGACGCTGCGGGCGTTGTGGGGAAATTAGACACAACTCCCGCACCTGCAAGGTAGAAATAGAGGACGCAGAGGATAGCGAAGCTTCTAAATAATATTATTGCGTTATTGTAGCTATAACTTAATTGCGTGGTGTTAAGAAACAGCGCTGCGCAGGCGTTGTGCCTTCGAAAGTGCGGCGCTCGGTGGGGTGCGGCGCTCGATGGTGAAACACGTTACTTTTTCTACTCTACTAAGAGAGTAGAACTTAGCCCTACTATAATAGTCCTTATAAGGCTAGAACTTAAGAGCTTTACTCTTATTCTTATACTTCTTCTAAGTCTTAAGAACCTCTTTAAGGCCTGCTATCCTATAGTAAAGGAGCTAATTCTAGGCTAAGATATAGTAGAGCAAGCAGCTAATCTTCCTTAGTTCCTTACTACTCTTATCCTTAGTAACCTTCTGTAGTAGAGTCTTAATTTTAAGCTAATCCTTACTAGAATAGACTAAAGAAGAGCTTATGCTGCTGTTAGAGGCCTTAGGAGTATCCTTTACAAAGCACTAGAGGATAATATTAGGCTAAAGAGGTAATATACCTATTACCTTAAAGGAGCTAAGTATTAGCTCCTAAGTAAATATACTTGTCTAAGCCTTCTAAAACAGGTAGAAGAAGTTACTCTTCTTAATTACTAATAGTCCCTAGCTATTATAAAGGTGTGTTATAAGCTCCTTTAAGTACGCAGTTAAGAGAGGCTTAAATATTACTTTATTAAGCAGCTGCAGTGTGTAGGTTAAGTAAGGAGGAAGTATAGCTAGGAGTATCTTATTCTAGTTATAGTAGTTAATATAGTCTATTATTATATAAGAGCTGTAGCTGTTAATAATTAGGAGGTAGTACTTTCTTTATACTTTAGCCTTAGAGAAGTAATTAAAGACCTATTTAAGCTAAGTAAGGCCTAGCTTATTATTAGTCTAGCCTATAGGTAATAAGAAAATAAGCACAGAGTATACCCCTAGCTTAATTTCCTCTACCTAGCATAATTAGATAGTGTTATTAGCAGACTTATAGAGGAGGCTAGGGGGCAGAGCTAATCTATTACTGCACACACACGCTATAAGCGTTACCTAGGTATAATTACTATCTTAAAGTAATACCTTAACCTCCTTCTTCTCCTACATACACCTGCTAAATATATACTTTGTTCTTAAGGTAACTCCTATTATAAAGCCCTTCTTATCTATATTATACGTGTGCTTAGCGTTAACCTTATACTAAGTAATCTTATACTATAGTAGGTTAAAGTACAGCTTATACTTGCTATAGGAATTAGTATTATAGCAATTAGCGTCTATACCTGTTAAGTACTAAGAGATAAGATAGATAGAGTACTTATTAATAAAGCACGTAACCTAGCTCTTACTTACTAGCTCCTGCGCAACTACTAACGCAAAATTAGCAATTATCTCTCTTATAAGAGGTATATAACAAGCAGTAAGCTCCTCTATATACTTTATAAGCTCCTCCTCTTATTAGGGGGTAAGCTTCTAGCATACAATACTCTCCTCCTCTTACAAACGCGTCTAGCCCCTCTACTTACGCGTTAATATTAACTATATAATACTATACTTTTCTACTATTTTAGTCTACAGGATATTATCTTTAGATATATAAGTATTACACTCTATAAGTGCTTCTTTTAATACTATTATATTATATTACTATAGGGTTAAGATAATTGTAGTGTTTTAGTAGTTTAGCGCATTAACTGAATCTGCGCATTGAGTGCACGGACACGGTAGCCTCACTCGCATTCTCGTAGGCAATCATGTGGTGAGCGGCAATGGACCCCTCTCTACCATCTATCTTTCAACCATGTTCTTGATAAATGCTGCTACCCTCGATCTGGAGCGTTTCGATGACGAGGTGTCCTTACCACAGTACGCGATCTTATCCCATACATGGGGCAATGCCGAAGCCACTTTTGAGCAACTTTCGTCGCCACGAAAGAGCCCGCCTGATGTCGACGACCCAAAGCAGAGCAATAGTGGATGTTGGAAGATCCATATGACCTGTGTCCAAGCTCTTAAAGACGGCCTTCAGTATGCTTGGGTCGACATATGCTGTCGACAAGCGATCATCTGCGGAGTTAAGCGAGGCTATCAATCGCATGTTCAGATGGTACAAGAGAGCAACAAAGTGCTATGCGTACCTTGAAGATGTTAAAGGAAGCTACGAGATCAGTGAAACGGTTCTTCCATGCGCCAAAGCGACGTTGCAGTATCTAGCGTCAGGTGTGCGCTTTGATGCTCCAGAGCCAGCTGCCTTTGCTAAATCAAGATGATTCACGAGAGGCTGGACACTGCAGAAGCTGATCGCACCATCTTGCATAGACTTCTTTGGGAAAGACTAGTCCTTCTTAGGCACCAGAAGTACACTCAGATCGGTTTTATCGGCAATCACCGGCATCGACATGGCAACGCTATCAGGCGCGAGTTGGCAGACTCTCAGTGTAGCGCAAAGAATGACCTGGGCAGCACATTGCTCCACAACAAGAGTTGAAGATCTGTCATACAGTCTACTAGGGCTTTTCGACGTCAACATGCCACTCCTGTATGGCGAGGGTGAGAAAGTATTCACTCAGCTGTAAGAGGAAATCATGAAAGACAGCAACGACCAAACACTGTTCGCTTGGACACCTGATTGTGATGATTCGAATCGACAGCAAGGAACATCAATATTCGCAAGCCATACGCGCCAGTTGGTCTCGTCGAACCGCGCGGCACTACTCCCTCGACCGGGTTCAGGGATTTCCTACAGTCTCACAAACGAAGGCATAAGGATCAGAAGTCTTGTATTTCCTTACGAGCGATGGCTAAGAAGTATCAATTGGAAGCCTATGTTTGGAGAAGAGGAATACGCTCTGCCTAGACAACGGAGGTTTGTAAGTTTGTCTGCTCAACCACTATTCCTGGTTATTCTCGATTGTGTTTTCGACCAAAACATCATCGACCCCTACACTCGACTAGCCATCGTCTGTCATCGAGTTGCGGGGGGTACTGATGAGCTGGTTCGTCACAATGCTGCAGGATTGTTTACGATTCGCGGCAAAGAGGTCCAGCAGGCTCAACCTATGGATCTGTATCTGATCAAAAAGGCAACATCCACGTCCTGAATGGTGCGTCCACCCATGCGGCAGCTTGTATCAGCCTTGATCCCAAAAACGCTTGCGCAGGTCCAGACTCGACGCGCGTTCTCTACATCAGATCACATGCTGTACGGTACGCAGGCGAAGTGGAGTCGGCTCTCGTAGAGGAAATCACAACGATGCGTTTGAGATGATGGAAGCACCCATAAGAGAATCTCGAGATCTCCAGAATGACTGGCGACTGGTTGCACTGCGAGTCAGTGCTACATTTTCGACTCAGTCCGAGATGCCGCGGCCTAGGCGTTCTGTCATCTTTGAACTGTCTGGCACTACGGAAGACGTGTCTGATGACGAGAGTACTGGCTAGTAGCGTAGACTGCTTTCGATGTACAAACTACACAACATCCGTTCACGCGCACGTGTGCGGGACTTTGCGTGAGCGCTACAGATTCTCTTGTATATCCACAACACTCATACGCGCATATAGGGCTGCCAGATCCATTTCAATCCTCTCACATTCGCGCGTCTGCTTCACTGACCTCTCTACGGCAACCCCTTCCCAGAATTGACCGCATCAGCCAACTGGCTCGTCCCCGGCCGATTCTCCGCATACCGCTCATAGCTGTCCAGGTACAGCTCATCTGTGCTAGTTGTCGCCCTCACACTCGGCTCATTGTCAATCGCATCCACCCACGCCTTCCACCTGCTTCCCTCCTCAGGCTCGGGCCAGCCTCGGTACGGACCCAGCACGCGTCGCAGCCGCAGCACCCACGGCGCGACTTGTACGTCAACAAACGAAACTTGAGAACCAAGGAAGAAAGGACCAGTTTTGTCGGCCGCGGAGACGAGTTTATTGATTTGATCGCGGAGTTCCTGGGCGTGCGTGATTTGGTCATTTTGCTCTTGCGCTTGCAAGAGCTTGTAGAACATGGGGATCACGTGGCGGTTGACGTGGTCAGACCAGAGACGGCTGGTCGCGCGGATCTGAGGGTCAGGAGGGAGGAGGTGTTCGCCAGAGTTCAGATCCTCGAGGTATTCCATGATGACGGTGGATTCGTGGGTGCTCCATGTTGGGCCGTGACGAATGGCGGGAACAAGACCGCGAGGGTTGACGTCTAGAAGTGACTGAGGTTTCTTGTATGGATCAACTTCAATATACTGGTAGGGGATCTTCTTGTGTTCGAGCGATATCCAAACACGCTGGACGAATGGACTTGGAAGTGTCAGCGTGTCTCACGAGGTTGATAGTACATGTAATGATGACATACCAGAAGCAGCTTCCGTACAGCTTGAGATCTTCTTCCTTTGCGTGGTTCTTGACAGTTGTCAAAGCATTGCCGGTCGCTTTCTTGTGATATGTCTTCTTGGAGGAATCTCCGCCCTGATTGGTGTCGGTCATTGTGGACGATGATGCAAAGCGAACGGGAGATGGTTTAGGAATCGAGCGTGCAGTGAAGTAAGAAGATGCAACAGGTTGAGAACGGAATGCAGTCGAACTTGAAGCATGCAACGATCTCGTAAAACAATGAGAGGCAGATCGCGATATTCTGAGAGGTGAATACATGAGGGATGGTGAAGACGCACGGTGGCTGATATACGAAGTGGAGTTGCTGCACCCCTCGGTAGATCATCCATGCAATCACCATCAAAATGATGTCATAGCTCGACTTCGTGCATGCATATTGCGCGTGCGAAAGGAACATAGGTGAACAGGGGCGGGAAACAACAGGTAGTGATGACTGAAGCAGGCTTACCTGTACTTTCTTGACGTCCTTCCCGGTTTTCGCCAGCGTTCTCATTACAATGTTCTTCTTGACTCGGTCGCTCTCTTCGAGTGTGTGTTTATGCGGTCCAGCAACACCATCTCCTTTCCCATTACCTCCGTTACCGTTCACTCTCTGGAAGGTATAGAACTTCCTTGGCGGAGGCCCAGGTAACGGTGGCGGTGGAGGTGCAAACATGCTCATACCGGGCTGCACTATGTTCGATTGTATCCCCCACGGCGTCATCGTCTGTTGTGGTGTCATCCGTTGGCTGTAGAACATGCTCTGGTCTGGTGTCACACTTGACGGCCCGGCCTGCGCTGAGCTCATGGACATTGGGTCGTCTTCCTCAGTCATGGGCGGTGGATACCCCATCTGCTCCTCGTACTCTTTCTGGTCGAAGAACTCCGTAATTTTGATCTTGACATCGCAGAGGTCTCGCTCGCGTGCGACTCGTTTCCGCTTTTTCTTGTCTGGATCTGTGGACTTCTTGGTCCCTGGTGGTCGACCTTTCAATCGACAGTCCCAGTAATGGGATACAAAGCTCTTGCGCTTGTGCCGCTGCGTCGAACGGTGCGAGTAGACATTGTCGATGTGAGGGAAGTAGGTTTGAAATTGCTCTTCGCTCAAGGTGATGATGTCGTCGACGTCGAAGAGTCGCTGCCTCCACTCTTCCAGATTCGGCGGGTTTGGAATGAGCTTGAGGCCCTTGAACTGGCCGTGGTTGGCGAGCGTGGTCTCGTCGCTGGGGCCAGCTACACTTTCTAGAGGTGAGCTGTACTGCTGCGGCTGTGGTGACTGCTGGATGGGCGTTTGCTGTGCTATTTGCAGCGGTCGTTGCGCAATGCGCGGTGTGGTGTGGACAGGCGTGTGGGCGTGCGGCGTGTGAATCTGATGCGCGGGGCCGGGCACAGGGCCAGGCGTCAATTCAAAGGGCGGGCTGGTCGCATGCGCATGGTGTTGAGGATGGTGCACCTGCTGGATCTGCTGGTAAGACTGCGGCGCATACTGCTGCTGCGGCGCAAACTGCTGCTCGTAGTGGAGCGCGTGTGGTGGCAGCGGTGCGAATTGCTGCGGCAGTGGGGGCTGCTGCGGGGGAGCGCTGAGCTGCGCATACTGTTGCTGCTGCTGCTGGTGGAACAGCTCGCTCACATGGAGGCTCTGCTGCAGATCCGGATGCAAGGGCAGCCCTTGCGCATCATAGAAGGTTCCATCCGGGCCCTGCTGCAGATTCGTGAGGCTCCGGGGCTGCACCGTTGCCTGTCGGTGCAGTTGGTCTGATGGCTGCTGCATGACGCTAGCTGAGGAGCCACAGGCAGGCCGAGGAGTGATGCATCAGTGGATCTGTTCCAGAAATGCATATGCGGGGCGGTGACAGGAAGCTCATTATTACAGCGGCGGGAGGCTCTCAACACCAGCAAATGTCGTAGTCAGGTCGAAGACGGAACGGGAAGACGCATGTGGTTAACTTTACTTTCTTTGTCTGATTTAGCACCGCGCTCTAAGTGGCAATGCTGAATCCGTCGCTCGCTGCTAACGAGACCCTCGTTTTAGCTCTCTACGCAACACTATCGAAGAAAGACATTCCGCAGCTTTCTCCAACTGGAGCTGCTTGCTTGTACCTAACGCCGTGCCATGCCCTGACCAAGAGAAGCATTATCATGAAACATACAGACCCTCAAGCGCTCAACAACTCAAGCATCGCTGGGCAGGAGGTTCGACTTGACTGCGAACATCTTCGATGTGACGCCGGCCGTGAAGCCATCGACTTGCCTCGAGTACTGCTCGACCTGCCTCGAGTTGAGCAGAGTCTCCAATCTGCTGGGCTCCTGGGGCAGCTTGAACAGCCTCTGCCACTCATCCTCTGGGAGCAATGGCTGCTTGGATGCTGATCGCGCAGAGTTCTCCGCCTTGCGCTTCTGCTGCCACGCGGTGATCTTAGCCTGCTCACGGGCGAGCGAGCGCTGGTAGTACTGATAGTTGTTGAGCTCGGTGTGGTGGTTCTCGATGCTCTCGAGGAGCAGGTCGCAGGTCTTCTCGAGGAAGGGGTCGATCGAGAGGTCGAGAGAATCGTAGTTGGGGTAGAGAGGAGGCTGGGGAGTGTTCTTGTCCTGGAGCAGGGCAGAAAGGTTGGGCGGGAAGTCGAGCTCCTCCTTGGGGGCCTGTGTAGGCAGCTGGTGAAGGAGAGAAGTAAGAAGGTGCGAGTTGCGAATGGTAACAGGGAGCTCGACGAGGATGTCCGAGTACCTGAGGCCGCTCTTCTGGAGGCTGCGCTAGTCAGTCTCTCGTATTCTTAATCATACAGATCGTGATCCTACCTCTCAGTTGTGAACTTGCCCTCCTTGTAGGCAGTCATGAAAGCAGAGGACAGCCTGTATGCGCGGAGGTTCATGGCGCCCTCAGAGCTCCTGCTGACGTCGTAGACGAGCGCGACAGTCTTCTCGTTGGGGGCGTTCTGGTAGAAGTACTGGTTCTCGATGGTCTGGAGGTTGACGAAGTTGCCCATGCTCGTGCTTGTGTACCAGCCGACGTTGTTTGCGTCTACGTTGACTTCGCGCAGGAACTTGATCATCTCGTTGCCGTATGCGATGTTCTGCTTGGCGCGAGGAGCGGAAGCGGCGAGGTTGCTGGAGTTGTCGCTCTGGCCATCGTTGGCGGCGGCAGCTGTCTCCGGGAAGGGGAACGAGTTGGTGATTTCGAGGACTCCATTCTTCTCCATGCCAACCAGGGCACCTGTAGCTACGCTAGGGAACGACTTTCCGCTGGCAGTAGCGAGCTTGATAGCCACCTGCATTCCACTGTCAGCCTCCTACTCATGCAGCTGTATTTCCAGATCTCGTCGCGAAAAGAACAATAGCGGGGCGGCGGGGTTTTCGCGTTGGCAGAGATCGCACGTACGAGGGCGTCGATTTGGACCGCCTTGAAGGTCGCTTCCTTGGTAAAGTCCGCCATGTTTTCGGTTTTGCGTGTGAGACCGTGACGTGGTATGGGCGGGGCTGCGGCGTTGGGCGTTGTTGACGGTGGGAGAGAATTGTGAGTCTCCGCGAGATGCCAAGAGTTACTGTGCGCGACTACCGCGCTAGCGATTTGACTGACCGTGAGGCAGTCACTTCTCTCATCGAACAGGATTATTCAAAAGGACCAGAAAATACATTAATCATGCTTATAAACACTCCATTCGATGCTCGCTATGCTAGTAGTGATACTGGTAGTAATGCGATCGCTATGCAGCGCTAACAATGCCGTGGTATCCAAACGCTAATGCTAATGCACATGCAACAAGTAGGTATCCGAGAAATCATCCTCTATGCAATCCTCCACTGTATCAACATCAAACCATGTCCTGATCTGAGGCTTTCTTCGATTCATCGACATCCCCCTCCTCAGTCTTCGCCTCTGACTCTGTTGCGCTTGGTCCCCCGTCTTTGCTGCTTCCCACCACTTCTGTCGATACACGCGCGACACCATCGGCGGTGTTTTTCCTCTTGTGGCCATACGGGCTCCATCGTTGCACGATAGGCGGGCGTTGGGGCTTCCGGTTGTACGAGCTGGGGTTCCTGGCGATAGATCCATCATCCATGCGCTTCCATTCTGTCTCTTTTCCATCAAAATGGTCCGAGATGTCGGCGTCGTTCTCGTCCTCCCAAATCATGAGGTTAGCTCCGTTGATCTCCACTGATTTGCTGCCGTTCCTCGGGACAAAGAACACATCGGTACCGGTCTTGCTGAAGTCTTGTTGCCAGGTCTCACTCTGCTGTAGCTTGAGAACATAGTCCATTGGGAGGGCGTAGAGAACGTTCTCATCCTTATCGTAGAGCTCTTTGAGTGGGTAGTCGAGACATGCCAGCCCGAGACTGCAGTCGATGCGGCTCGAGAGTGGGTGTATACGTCCACCGAACACTTTAGTCTCGAATGCAATACCGCTCTCGGTCCACATGTTGTCGCCCCAAAAGACCTCTGGTTCTGAAAGCAGCTCGTGGTCGTGATGAGGACCTGAGACCTCGCAGAAATGTGCAATCTCGTGAGCGAGGCAAATGGCGAGGAACAGATTGAACCGTAAGACCATAGCTGGCTCTCGGTAGCGCAGCAAACTTAGCTTCTTCGCGGTAGTGTAGAAGTCTGCGTGCAGGCAGATACGAGAAGCATGGCACTTGTCGTTCATTTTGCGCATTAAGCCGTTCTTATAATCTCTCACCAGGCCCATGGATGCGTACACAGTCTCTGGAGGCAGAGGATTATTGTGGAAGCAAAAGTAGATGGTATCCAATTGATTGCTCAAGAAGTTGTTGAAGGCAACCTGTCGCTCTTCTGACCAAGGGACGTCTTCCCGAATACGGTGGCACGGCTGCCCGTACGCTTCTGAAGTCGTGGCACATGATATCCGCTCGCCGAAGCAGAGCGTATGCCAATAATGTGCAGTAGCGCGAGATGTCAAGAACAGAGTCGCAAGCTGCATGCCCGGCTTGAGTATCTCGTAGATGTTGTCAGGGCAGCCATGCCAATTCTCAGGGCGAAATATCGGATGTACATCGTTGATCAGCGAGCATGCCGGGGACACAACATCCTCAGGAAGTGTGACAGCTTGCTTTTTAATCAACTCGACCGGATCAAAACCGAGCTTGACAGGTTTGCGCTTCGCTGCATCTTTGCGATGACCTAACAGCCGTCGGTACTTCTCAAGCGCTTTCCGGTCCGCTATTTGTGCCATGTGATGATTGATCGAGATCGACAGTTGCAAACCAAAATCCTTGGGAACTTCTATCGTAGAGGGAGTGAAGGATGCAGAGTTGTTGTAGCTGAGTGCAACTGGCAGATCTTGGACCAGCTTGTCGATACATGCATCTACCAGCTTACCCTCCTTCAACTTGCGGAGAAAAATTGCGTTATCGCCTCGATCTAAAGCTTCGATGTCGCCCTCTCCACTAGCGGGTAGAAGCGGTCGCAGCTTCTCGGACAGCGATGGTGGAGGCCCACACTCTGCAACTGCTGTGGGCGTTCTGCTCCCTGTTGGAGTCCAGTCCATGCTGTCCGGATCCTGGTCTTGGAACGCAGCACTCGCCGCATCAAATTGCTCAGGGCTTTCATCTTCTGACCCAGTACTCTGCTGAAGACGCTGCTCAATGAGCTGCGTCGCCTGCAGCATCGCAGCGTATGCTTTGCGGTAACGGAAAGGATCCATTCTGGTTGCGTCAGTGTTGAAGAATGGATGGCGAGCAGCTGAGCTGACGTTGCTGTCGCTCTTAGTCAAGAGTGAATGCGATTCCCGCAGCCTGAATAGGCTTCCAGCAGGCCGCCGCAAGATAGCTTTATAGATCAGGAACCAATCCAAGACAATGTTCTCCAGAAGATGTTGTGGAAGGGTGTGTTTCATCTCCCGACCACATCCGCACTGTCTCGGGTATTTCGCAGATGACAGTCGCCGGTTCCTGAATCTGCCATTTCACTTGCTGTCTTGATTCCAAGTGCTCGGCTAGGCTCCAACGGGGCTGGAAAAAGTTGCGCTGCAGGGCATGTCTTACTCGGGTTGTTGGAAGCGGTCAACGTCCGCTCAAAAGCAAGTCGCGTTTCATCCAGAAAGTTACCAACTGACAGATAGCAAAATTATCGATATTGCGGTGGAGATATCATTGTTGTCGAGGTCGGTGAGCTCATGTGTTGTTTAGGCGCACGTGCCGCCTCCCGCTGCGCTTTCTTCTTGTGGACGAGAGATGGCGGGCTCCACAATCAGCCTGGCCGTGATCCACAACCCCTCATCATGCTTCCACACACATGCAGGCTCGACTCGTAGGCCACTGTCCATTTGGCTGTATCGATGATCGTGCGCGTTTGTCCTGATGTCTCTACTAGCACATTCGTACGCTAGTCAATGCACCGCGTCGTTGCCATGCCCAGCTTCCAGAAGGGCGACTTGCAGGATGCAATTTGCTTACTTGCTCTGACAACGGAGCGTCCACGAGAACTAGACACCGTTGTGTCAGGACTACGAAGTCGTCATGCTGACATCAACGTAAGCTCGACTGAAGAAATTGACTCGCTAAAAAAGGATGCAAACGTGAACATGGACGAGCAAGAAGAACGGGGGAACGACGAAGACATAGACATGGATTTTGAAGTGTTCGAAGATGGGAATGCGACGGGCGACCAGCAATCTCTTGCTTCTCTCCGCAACAAAGTTCTCGATCGCCTGGCTGAGATCCTCGCCAGAATGAAAACAGATCGCGCAAGACAAACTGCGGCTTTTCTCGATCCAAAGCATGTCTCAGCTACCTACATGGTCATACGCAACCAAGCCACGGCAGTCGACATCTTCTGTTCAAAGAATGAAGGTCTTGACCAGCGAAGTCACGGCGGGCCCGGGGCCCGCAAGGATGATACAGACTTCCTGGATTCGTGGAAGCAGCTCATGCAGAGCATCTCGAAGCAAGGTCCGCCTGTAGCTCTCCTGTATAGAACATTCGATGACTGTCTCTAGAGCTTGTTGCAGCGAATACAAAATCAGACATGTTTTCTCTAATCATTCAGTATCAGCGGCCACGAATCATGTATTATGTAGATAGGTTGCGGGAAGCACTCTTGCCGGTCCAAGATTCTGCGAAGCACAACGAGTATAGTTCAACTGAGCTGTCTCAGAGGCATCTTGCCTCCACACGGTCTCGTCCAGACCGCGTCTGGACTGATCACGAAGGCAACATCTATCGAGTTCCGATCACGTCTGCGTCGAAGTCTGGACCTCAGTCTGAAGCCGCAGTCACTGGCGACAGCTTGTTGAACATCAGCGATGAGATAGGCTCAGTGTTGGAGAAGATTTGTGACTTCTGCGGAGCCTCTCTGGGAGCTCGATTCACCACTTCGCAGATATCACTTATGCGCAACATCATGTCAGATAGCCTCCGTATCTGGAAGAGCATACGCCACGCATCAGCCATCAAAGCGGCATTGCGTAATCGACTCTGCGGCCTACAGAACGCTTCGAAACGCGAGACGACTTGCGTCACGGCGTTGAAGTACCTTGCTCGAACGTGTCTTGCTATCGAGACGTTCGTGGAAGCCGCAGAGAAAATGCCCATGTTTCAGCTCATACGATGCGAGGCCATTCAGCCCCCGCGCAAGAAGACTGTGGCGCCCCTGGCGCGACGAGACCCTCTACAGATAATTGCAAGCCTCGGTGTTGAAGTCAGGGACAGGGAGTGGATTCAATATTTTCGAGAACAGAGAGTACTGCACAACTTTCAGGCTGTGAGAAGCCACCAACGCTTTCTCCATGCCGAGCTCCAAATTCTGAATCACTTCGCTTCGGTACCCACAGCGGGAGAAAAGTCGGCTCGTGTGCACCCATACATTGGGTGCAGCAAGTTATGTTGTTTACTCTGCTTTCACTTTGTGTTGGTTCATGGGAAGTTCAAGATGCGAGGCACTCACCTTACTGTTATGCACAGATGGGAGGTGCCACCTGCCTTTGAACTTCGACCGACTGCCATCTGCTTCCACGACACGATCCTCAAAATACTAAAAACTACCCTTGGTAGTCCTTTCCGCAATCGAAACAGCATTGCCCTCGCACAATCATCCGCTGCAATATCCACAGCAAAGACTTTGCCAGACCAAGAGATCGGGCAGATGGAATTCATAGAGCTGAACAGGCGGTGAGCACTCGAGCTACCAAGAGGCGTGCGAAGCTGACAAACTTTGAAGTCGAATGATGACGATACCTACGATCACAGAAGGTGGGTTGTTTGTTCAGCACATGGAAGGAAACCCAGGTTATGCCAACGTCATGACATGTGGCGAACACCGTGAGATGCCTGTTCAGGATGCCGAAATCTTCAGTGCAGAACATTACCGCTCAAAACTCGGACTCGAGAAGCTGAACGACATGCCACCAATCTGCCTTCGTACGTCGAGGTCCTGCGTTAGGTGCAAACTCAATGCTTCGTTTCGCTGCTCAGCATGCCGCTCAAGCTACTGCTCAGTTGCCTGCCAACGCAGAGACTGGAAGCGGCATTTGTTTTTGTGTACCATTCAAGGCCGGCCAAATGCCTTCGATCATCTCAGTTTGTTCCTCTCACGAAGAAACATGTTGCAGCACGAGCCACAGCGATCAGAATTACTCAAGGCACTCTATGCAGACGATGATATTTGTCGCACGTTTGGCTTTGTCAACTGCATTAGCTGGCAAGAAGTTGCAAACTTGCTGTGCATCTGGGGAAGTCTACTGCGCGACAAGGGACATCATGCAACTATGATTAGGAAATTCGATAGAAAGGGCACAGATATCGGCGCCTTGATTGACCTTTGGGCAAAAGAACACGTTCAACAAGATGTGGCTTGTATCAGTTGGATTCTCGGCGAACGCCGTCTGCCTGAGACTTTCAGGATCCCGGAATGGGATAGAGACTACGCCTACCAGTCGCAGGGCATCGCGAGAGCAAACCATACATTGTCTAGGGATCCAAAAGAGATAGCATCGTCGCTGTCTGATGGGGAACGGATCGTTCTTCGCCTATACATGCGCCTTCTCAGTTCTTTCAACAACATCCCCGATCCTTACACCCCAGAATGGATAGCCTTCGGGTTCGTCAACTGTAAGACAGTCACTCAAAAGAAGGCTCTTGCAGAGACATATTTGAAGCTCGCTTCAAAGGGAGCATCGCTCAAAGTCATCACAAGAGCATGGCAGACTTCTACCATCCCTGCACTGCTCAGACTTCACCATATTCCTGTTCCAGATGTTCGACTCGAGCGACTAGATGGCCGGGGGTTAGGCACCCACCGAATCATAATGGAAGTGCACCATGCACTCTCCGGCGTGTGTTGTGCATGTTTCCGTTCCAAAAACGATCTATGGTGTCATCTCAAACACGAGTCCCACCTCAGCCGCCAGAGCGACAGCGAATATGGGTTTCACGGCACGAACCCATGGGAACGATGGCAGCTACTCAACTTCTACAAACACGTCTTCTCGCACCCTCGCTTTGACGCAGAGGCGATGCAGCAAGCCAAGATACAAGGCAGAGTTGCCTTCGAAGACTATCTAGAGGGTATAGTCCCTAGTTATCGAAGCAAGATTGCGAATTGGATTCTTGCAGATGCAATCTTCCCGAAACTAGGGGCCAGGTTGGAGATACGTGGTGGTGACGGAACTTTCCACTGCGATTGCGTACTGCATCATGTCTGGGCTCCTGAAGGATTGGACTGTCTGACTAAACATCGAATTGCGAGGCTAATTGAGGCAAAGACTGGTGAGTCGGAGCATGGCAACCCGGAAGGTGGCTGAATCATGATGCTCCGGGGCGAGGCGTTTTCAAGACGTGACATAGATTGCATGTAGCGAATTCTATGTAGTCTGGCAATGCCTCCCGGAACTAAATTGCACTACTCGTCATCGTCATCATCATCCCCAAAGATGGACTTGAACACATCTTCAGGTGCACGCTCATTTGACAGCGCCTCGTTCTTTTCGACATCCACTGTAGCATATTCAGTGGCTTGCGGTGCAGGCGCAGGTGCAGAGCCCTGAGGTGCTTGACCCATCCACGCCGGTCGCTGCAGAGCCGGACCATTCGTCAATACTTCATGCAGCATCTTGTCCATCGCTAACTTTGACACTGCCTCCTCAGTCTTTGCTTTGAACCCTCCGTCGCCCTCAAATTCGGCACTATGAGGCATGTCTGGAGGCGGCCTCACATTGAAGCGCTTACATAACAGTCGAGATGGGTGAAAGGGGAAGCTCGTCCTAGTCATAGCACCGTACATGCCCATCTTCGCAGCTTCTTCTGCAGGATCTTCAGGCTTCTTCGACGGTTGTCGCAAGAAATTCTCGTCAGTGCTGGCACCTGCAGTGCCGCCTAGCGTTGACGATGACGAAGAAGTGAAACGTGAGGCCATAATGCCAGTCGTAGGTTTGAAAACTTGCGCAGCGTGAGCGAACTCTTGTAGTTCTTTGACCCAGTCTGAGGTTGTGATGTTGCCAATACATTCTGGCAAGTCTTCCTTCAGACCTGCACGCAGCTCGAGGAAGCCCACGTATCTCGCGCGCTTCTGCAGATCCTCAGCATATGGCATCCACCCGGTAGCGCCTTTGGCGAGCGCTGCGGCTGCTGTACCCTTATCCAGAGGAGGTACTAGACTCCAAAGGTTTTTCGGCTGTGCTTTGGCTGCAGGCAGGTGTCCCTCAGGTCCAGACTCTCCTCGACCTTGGGGCAGATCGGTCCTGCCGGACAAGTTTGCGAGGCGGTCGCGCGCATCTTTAGAGATGAAGTCGAAGATGGATTTACCAGGGAGTTGCTTCTCGCCCAATAACGCAGATCTGCCCTTGGCATCCAGCGTAGATGCTTTTGCAGCATCTGCTACAGACTGATAATCCGCTGCGCTCGTATTGGACGTAGCTGACTTGGAAGACTTCCAACCAGGTGGAATCTTGGGCGGCGGATACTTGGGTTTGCTCGATAGATCGGCGATGTCAGCGGCCAGAACAAATCCCGTGAGAGGCGGTCGTCCGTCCATAGATTCTCGGCCAAGTAGACTAAGCGCTTTAGAGGTTGCCTTCTTCGAAATAAAGATAGGTCCGTCGCCAGCTCCAGCCTTCGCAAACTTGCTCGGCTTCTTTGTCTTCTTGTCCTTGCCGATAGTCTTATTGAATGATATCTTCGGACCAAGCTCATACGGATCTTCGTCGTCTGAGCCAGTGTCGTTCAGCACGCCCACACCGAACGATGATTTTTTGGCTGTTGGTTTCTTGACGACAGGTTTTCGTGAGCTTTCAGTGAGATGGAAGTCCAGCAAAGACCCTCGATCGGCGGGCTTCTCTTCCACACCGCCCAGCCGCGCTTCTGAAAGATATCCCAGACCTTTGCGACGCACCTCTTCTCGCGGTATCGGCATAGCTCTAGCGTCCTCAGGAGCGAACGTGTAGCTGGCAGCGTCTTTGCCTGAAGTGCTTCCGTCCTCAGTACGAGCAGCGCGACTGATCTTTCGACCAATTCCTTGATCGCATCTCCAGCCCATCTTTTGCGCCAGCTTGACACCCATTGTCTCTTCTTGACTCATGAAGAGACCGAAGAAGCCATCGTTGCCAGTGTCGTCGGCACCTCCAATGCCTGCGAAGTTCTGCGTTGTCTCGAGTTGCCGTGCCTCTGCTGCCTCAGCCAGGTCCTCCTCGTCCATAAAGTCTTCGGCACGTTGAGCTGGTGCAGCGGCTTGGGCTTTGTTGCGGTTTGACCGCGAGGAAACGAATGTCTTGGGTGTCCATCCTTCTTTAGATCCAACTGAATTGAAGTATCTTAGCATAGTCAAGAAGTCTTGCGCCCGGCCATAGATGGCTCCAAAACTTACCCTGCACTAAATCCTCCAGTGAACGCGCCGTGCAGCCTCCTGCGCCCTCGGTCGTCCGTCACGGTCTGCTTCCACACAGGTACGAACTCTCCATCATCTTTGTCGTCTGGCAGCTCAGTGCCTAGAGAGACATAGCTCAACGCTGCACGAGCCCGCTTCGCTGAGTTCGAGGGTGACGCGTCGCGCTGGCGCTTGTACGCCATGTTGTGTGTTTGGGTAAAAGTTGCAGTGACGTGAGGTGACGGCTGCTAGCAACTTTACATGTGACTAAGCAACGACGAAAACATCCACGACTACTATTGTGCTCCAGAAGCAATCCTTCTCCAAAATAACAGCGAGCTCTCAAGTGCACTGTTCATGTCCCAACCGAACCTTCGCAAGATTACCTGCGATGTTTTCGGCAACCGAAGTCTGGACGTGGACATGCCGTTCCTGAAAATCATCGTGCAGATGCCCTGTTCCACTTGCATGTTAGCGCGCAGGCTGAAGTGGGACCTATGATGTAGGCCGTTCAGCGAAGCCGCCGTCGCTGGAATCCGGTGCTCATTTCAAGACCCTGAGGATCGCTGCAATTACCGGTTCCCAATAGTCTTGTGCAGGAAAGAGACCGACGAGTGTGTGCGTTAGCAACCAAAACAAACAGCAACATGCCCAACAGCCCTGTGAAACGTTTGACGCAGCTTGCTGAGGTGTTAGGTGTACTACCCCACGACGCAGCCCAATAACGTCGTGCCTCAATCCGCATTGGTGGAGCTGCTAGTTACGGGTTGGTCGCTGGGAGCTATCCCGCCAGCCTCCAACACGAGTCCAAGACATGAGATCTCGCGCACCTGCGCTGGCTCTCGCTGACTGTGCCCTCCCTGCCGCGACCGTGACTGTGCGCTTTGTGCCATCCTGCTGAGCCCTCGGTGATGCAAAGTCGCAGCCAGCACGCTTTCGTCGTCAACCCTGCCAAGTTTAGCTCGCAGCGCAATCACGATCAACACCCCTAATCTGAGCATCTTTCCCCATCACCACGTACGGGCGCTGCATTGCTGTTTGAGCCTTGGCTGCTGCGAATCTCCAGCGCTCCACAGGCCCCCACCGACGCTCAAAACGCTCGCTGTCCACAGTCCCAGGGCGCCCGCTGCCCTTGCGCCGCAAAGATGTCGGCACCAGCCCCAGCGTCGCCAGCCGTTGTTCGACGACCACCGCAAAGTGACCGCCCAACTCGCTCGCAGAGCACCACCGCCCGCCCCAGTGGGCATCCACAGCACCTGAAGGACGTCTCTCGCCGTGACTACGAGCAGAGCAACGTGGCTGCTTATTCCCCGTCGCGACACAGCGAATCACGAGAAGCTCCCCCACAGCGCAACGAATCGAGCAGGCGCCATTCGCGGTATGCTTCAGACGCCTCGACAGCCAGCGCAATGCCCACCAACGGCGTAGCTACGGACGGGGCGAGGGGAGGACAGCCAATGCAGCAGCAGCCCAAGCGCCGGACGACCATCACGGCGCCCTACACAGGAACATGGGCGCTCGGCAAGACTATCGGTGCGGGCAGCATGGGCAAGGTGAAGCTGGCAAAACACAACGAGACTGGAGAGCAGGTATGTGCGGCTTCTACGCGTCCAGACCATGGGGAGAGGCAGTGGCAGTGGCAGTGGCATTGGCTAACACAGCTCAGGTGGCCGTCAAGATAGTGCCTCGACAGTCGCAGGACCAGCATCAGAGCGCCGCCGACCGCGAAAGAGCCGACCACTCCAAGGAGGTTCGAACCGCACGTGAGGCTGCCATTGTTAGCCTCTTGAACCATCCTTACATCTGTGGCATGCGCGATGTCGTGCGGACCAACTACCACTGGTACATGCTCTTCGAGTTTGTCAATGGCGGCCAGATGCTCGACTACATCATCTCACATGGTCGTCTCAAGGAGAAGCAAGCCCGCAAGTTTGCACGTCAGATCGCCAGTGCGCTCGACTACTGCCACAGGAACAGCATCGTTCACCGCGACCTGAAGATCGAGAATATCCTTATAAGCAAGACCGGCGATATCAAAATCATTGATTTTGGGCTTAGTAATCTCTTCTCGCCTCGAAGCCAATTGAAGACGTTTTGTGGCAGTCTGTACTTTGCCGCTCCTGAGCTGCTGCAAGCCAAGCAATACACCGGCCCTGAGGTCGACGTCTGGAGTTTCGGCATCGTGCTTTACGTCCTGGTCTGTGGTAAGGTGCCTTTCGATGACCAAAGCATGCCACAATTGCACGCAAAGATCAAGAAAGGCGTTGTCGATTACCCTCCGTGGTTATCTGCAGGTAAGATTAGTGGACACCAGAGATGTTTGCATGCTGACCAAGTTTAGAATGTCGAGGCCTGATCCACCGCATGCTGCAGACGGATCCTTCCCAGCGCATGACCCTTTCGGAAATTATGAACCATCCGTGGTTGACCAAGGGTTTTAACAGCCCGCCAGAGAACTACCTGCCCCACCGAGAACCACTACAGCTGCCGTTAGACCCTGAGATTGTGGAGAAGATGACTGGCTTTGACTTTGGGACTCCAGAATACATCACCACCGAGCTGACGAAGATCATACAATCCGAGGAGTACCAGCGCACCGTGCGCCTTGCTGCACGCAGGACTACAGCTCAGACACCAGAGACCGAAAGGAAACGCGGCATGTTCGAGTTCTATAAGCGACGAAACTCGATCTCCAGCCGAGAGCAGCTGACTGCTTCCTCTTCAGAAGAGGTATCGAGGGGTCTTGACCCAGTCAACGCTTACAGCCCTCTCATCTCTGTCTACTACCTTGTCAGGGAGAAGCGTGACCGCGAGCGAGCTGAAGAGAATCCAGGTGCTATAGCTATGCCTCAAAGCCCTGGTGAGAAGCCTCTGAAGATGCCCGATCTTCCTGCACCACCACCGGCGTACACGAATGCCGCCACTTACGAGATGGCAGGCGAGAAGCCCACTGGCGGCCGATCGCGACCAAGAGCTAGGACTCACGGTGAAGACGAAGTGACGGATAGCCTGAAGCGGGTTGACCTGAACAAGCCTCCGAGTGTTGCCCACCCTGCGGCGTTGTCACCGCCAGTGGAACAACCGAAAAGGGAAGGCCCAGTCGGCGGTTTGTTGCGCAGGTTCAGCACACGCAAGTACCGACACGAAAGGAGTCAGCCTGACGTGCCACCTACACCACCTACACCAGCAGTCGCAATCTCAAGCCCAGCAGAGCCAGCACCTCTGCCTCAGGCACCAGCAACGGTTCCGCGGAAGAGCTTCAGCATACGCAGACCCCGTGATAGAGACACCGGGTCCTCGTCTCAGCTGCCTGCGAACACTGCAAACCAACCCGAATTGTTGTCACCGCCCGGCAGCACTAACAGCGCTGCACGCAAGCTCAAAGCATTGGGACGGTCGACTAGTGTTAATTCGGCTGATTTCCGTCGACGCTTGAGCCGACGCGGCAGATCGACAGAAAACACAGGGGATCGCGAGCCTCCACAGACTAGTGGTTCGGACAGGTCCGATCTCAGCACTCAGCAACCGCGACCTAGCTACGATCCTGGTGCGGACGACATTTCTTCAAGCCCTCGTAGAAACCAGGCATCTCGGGCAAAGTCCCTTGGCCACGCACGTAGGGAAAGCATACAAGCGAGAAGGGCGAAGCGAGAGCAAGCCAGAGAGTCGAACGTGCCTGAGGAGACGGATGCAGAGTTGGCTGAATCCGCGGCTGAAGCCGAAGAAGCCAGAAGCCCGGACGCTGTGAAGCCTGTCTTCTTGAAGGGCCTCTTCAGCGTTTCGACAACGAGCAGTAAACCAGTATCATTCATTCAGAATGATCTGATACGCGTGTTACACGAACTTGGAATTACCTTCCAGCCAATCAAAGGCGGTTTCAAGTGCCGACATGCCACGAGTGTTGACCGTGGGACTCCCAATATGCCAACCTCACCCCCAACTGGCGGCCATAGGAGGAAGATCAGCTTCGGAGGGCTAATTGGCGGCGACCGGGAGAGGGAGCGAGAAGAGTTTAGGGAATCAAGTCGCGCGCCCAACACACCGAAATCGCGATCTCGACCATCTCCTGCGGATAATAGCTTTACCAACACCGACGAGTCTGATGACAGCGATGAGAGGGAGGATCGCAGACCTCGCGGCGGCCGCGCGCTGGCTGCTGGCGAAACGACTACACACGTGCAGAGCGATTTGGGCGAGCTCACACCTCTTGTCTTCGAAGTTTTGATCGTCAAAGTACCCCTCTTACAACTTCACGGCCTGCAGTTCAAGAAAGTCGATGGAGGAACCTGGCAGTACAAGAGCATGGCCCAGCGTATTCTGGAGAACCTGCGGCTGTAGATTCTATCCAGACTCTGAACATGGCGTTTAGGGTGGAGCATTGTTTTATTTTTCATGAGTTGGAGAGCGAATAGCGCTATTCAGAGTAATATGGGTTGTGGCCTGAATCAGGACGATCAGTTTGCCGTGAAGCAAATTCATTGATCCTTAGTTGATCTCGACAGATGAGTAGTTCCAAATGTGCCCGGTTGTTCGTACCATGCTCAGCAAACGGACGTGACGTCTCAAAGAGCTATGCCTGGTGCCTGGCGTAATTGCTGCAGGGCCTCGCCTATGAACTCACTCGATCTGGGCGGCAGCGATCTCCGTCAACGCTCGAGCGCTCGAGCCTCACTCCCGCACTTGCCGCCAAGACAGTGGGGGATCGCGCGTTGGAACCTCATCTCTCGAGTACTGACTGAACGCACTTACATCCGCGCCATTCACCGCTCTTCCACCCCCAATCGCAGATACCAGCTGCTTCGACTAGCTATTACTTATACCCATCGACCACATCTATTCATCGCCAACTTCCCAACCCAAATCGACGACCGCGACAGATGCAGCAAATGCAACACCTCTTCACGCAGCAGCAGCAGCACTACCCGGGCGAGTGGTCGCAGGGCCACCATCAGCACCCCAATCACCATGTAGGCCAGCATGGTCAGCTCCAAGCGCAGGCTCAGGCAGCGCAGGCGCAGGCGCAAGCTCAGGCACAAGCTGCCGCCGCTGCCGCCGCCGCCGCGCAGGCCCAACAGCAGCACTACCAGCGGATCGCGGGCAACAACGGGACAGCTGTCCCTGGCAACGGCATCGTCCCTCGAGGTCCCGCGAACGATCTGCAGGCGAACACTGAAATTGGCATGACGGAGGAGAACAGGCGTGTGCTCGATTGGATTGCGCAGCTTATGAAGCCAGCAACACGCGAGTCCGCCCTGCTTGAGCTCAGCAAGAAGCGTGAGCAGGTGCCAGAGCTTGCTCTGATCTTGTGGCACTCATTTGGTGCGCCAGTTATGCCATTACAAGTGACTGCAAGCTAACGGATGCAGGTGTCATGGCTTCCCTTCTCCAAGAGATCATCTCCGTGTACCCTCTGCTCAATCCGTCGCAGTTGACAGCTGCCGCCAGCAATCGCGTCTGCAATGCTCTCGCGCTCCTGCAATGCGTGGCGTCCCACACGGAGACTCGTGGCCTCTTTCTGAGCGGTAAGTGCGGCGAGTTCTTGTCTCTAAAGCGTATCTGACAAAGACACAGCGCACATTCCCCTCTTCCTCTACCCATTTCTCAACACTACGTCGAAGTCGCGTCCATTCGAATACCTCCGTCTGACTTCTCTTGGTGTAATCGGCGCCCTTGTCAAGAACGATTCTAGTGAAGTCATCAACTTTCTCCTCACGACTGAGATTATTCCTCTCTGCCTTCGTATCATGGAGACGGGGTCAGAGCTCAGCAAGACGGTCGCCATCTTCATCGTTCAGAAGATCTTGCTCGATGATATCGGCCTTGCGTACATCTGTCAGACATACGAGCGCTTCTACGCAGTCGGGACTGTACTGAGCAACATGGTCAACCAGCTCGTGGAGCAGCAAACAGTTCGTCTTCTCAAGCATGTCGTCCGATGCTTCCTGCGGTATGTCACTTGCCGCCCTCATGTGAAATGTCTAGCTAACATATCCAGCCTGAGCGACAATGCTCGCGCTCGCGAGGCTCTGCGTCAGTGCCTTCCCGAGCCTCTCAGGGATGCCACTTTCTCTTCTGTACTTCGCGACGATGCGGCCACCAAGCGCTGCCTCGCTCAGCTGCTGATCAACCTCTCCGACAACGTTGTCGACGCTGCCAACAACCAGCAGCTGATGCACTGAAAAGCTCTGAGGGGATTTTCTTCGTGTCTTCGATTCAGCAGGATACCCCCACTTTGATTTCTGTGTACTTTATAGGCTTCGGCCTCTGAATTTATTGAGCGTGGCGGCATGCATGGGGACGGGTTGGGTACATATCACCTTGATCTGGATATTGTACGGTTCTGGCGTTGGGATCTTTCCGATGCGATACCCGTGGGAACGATGTTCATGACATGTTCCTACAGCATCTTATCATCTTTATTGGACGACTCTCATGGCGAGGAGTTATGGGCATTGCATGGCGCGGATTATCGGTGCGTGGTCTGGCTTGGAATAAAAGCGATATGTATAATATTTGGACAGCTGGTTAGCTGGAAATGTAGGGCATGCTTCTTCTTCATCATTGTTCTTGCTTCATTTACATGAGGCGTTGAATGTCGGTAGTCAACCGTCTTGCAGCTAATACTTCATTCCAAAATGCACAGTTTCTGCTGCCAGACACTTCACGCCGGCCTGGTTCAGTTGGAGGGGGATGTCACGGTCATTGCGCCAATGCAGCGGCCAACCAGCGGCGAGCGGCGTTGTAAGCGAAAGTTCGTTGGCCCGTGCGCCACCACAAATCGCCTCTGCCGCCGCCCTCTTCTTCTTCTTCAACCACCCCGCCAGAGCCACCAAAGGAATTACCCTTGGGAGACAATCAGCCATCATGTCGAAAATCTCTGTCGCCGGCGTTCGTTCGAACGTCAAGGAGCTCCTTGAGTACTCCAACGAGACCAAGAAGAGGAACTTCCTCGAGACCGTCGAGCTCCAGATCGGCCTCAAGAACTACGACCCCCAGCGTGACAAGCGTTTCTCTGGAACCGTCAAGCTCCCCACCGTTCCCCGTCCTCGTAAGTTGCGCGCGCATGGAAACTGCAAAGGAGCGCGTACTGACAATTCCAGGCATGTCCATCTGCGTTATCGGTGACCAGCACGACATCGACCGCGCCAAGCACCACGGCGTCGATGCCATGTCCACCGAGGACTTGAAGAAGCTCAACAAGAACAAGAAGCTCATCAAGAAGCTCGCACGCAAGTACGATGCTTTCCTGGCTTCCGACGCCTTGATTAAGCAGATCCCCCGTCTCTTGGGTCCTGGTCTGTCCAAGGCCGGAAAGTTCCCCACCCCCGTCTCTCACGCTGAGGACCTCGCCAACAAGATGACCGAGGTCAAGTCCACCATCAAGTTCCAGCTGAAGAAGGTTCTCTGCATGGGTGTCGCTGTCGGCAACGTCGGCATGACCGAGGACGAGCTCATTGGTAACATCATGTTGGCCATCAACTACCTCGTCTCTCTGCTGAAGAAGGGCTGGCAGAACGTGGGCTCCCTGACCATCAAGGCCACCATGAGCCCTCCCAAGCGCCTCTACTAGAGCATCGGAGTATGGATTGCTGGGTTCGTCACGGTGTGCTGTGGCGGCTGCTGATGACTGTAGTCGAAAGACGTACTGTAAAGGCGGCTGCCGCGGTAGTGATCTAACGGAGTCACGATCTCGAAGGAAGGATGGGCAGTAATGTAGCTTTAAATGGCATATGTGAACCCCGCCTCAAGTAACGTCTTTACATGCAGTGATGTCTGTTTTGTGTGAGTTCGAATTTGTCTCGTAACTTCGACTACGCCAAAAGCATGACCACCGAAGTGCTATCCACCTACCATGCATAAAGAGCTGCTGCCTCATACTCTGGAGGGCTCCAACACGTTTTCTGCGACCCTCATTACCAGCCTCGCCCCACACGCACCAGACTCTGCCATCAAAATTTCCGCCAAGCCCTGCGGCCCGAGCTTCTCCCATCCGCATAAAACGGCGCGCTGCCCCGTCCCCCTCTTCTGTTCCTCCTACATCAGTAGGTAACTTCCTAAGTTACTTATATCGTGGCTCCGCGCAAGCGGCTTGCTGAGGGTTATCCCTATTCTTCTGTGGATAGTCCTCCGTTCCCGGCCCCGTAGAGTGATTCCGACCGTCTTCCTACCAATTGTTGTCCGTGAAAAGATGGACTTGAGTTGTGGGATGGTGTGGGACATGCTTTCGCTTCCGAACCGGTTTTGCAGCCTGGTCAGAGTGAGGCGTTTGGCTTTGGCTATCATTGAGATGTGGCACAAGTGCTGCACTTGAGGATGGTTACCTGTTGTGAGGTGAGGGCTGCAGAACTTTTTCTACGGCACGTACTGAAACTGAGAAGCGATGCCGTGCGTTGATTGGGCGTCTGCAACAGATAATATATACAACAGCGAGTTGAGTCAGTCAGAATCGAGTCCACTTGCTACTTATGCACAGGTGATGATGTTCACAGCCTCATGCAGCACTCCCACAACGCCAGCATGCATGCGCTCAAAAGCAAGTCGTAAACCTAGGCGTACTCTACTGCCTCTTCCTCCACGCTTCGAACGCCTGGTCTGCTTCGACCTGTTCAGTCCCACACCTGTCCGCAATCAAACCCCATGTCCTCATCCTTATAATCTTCTCCACGGCTCTCTCATTGCGCATCAGCATAGCCAGACTCTCCGTTCGTGCCTCACGTGGGAAGTATCGTCCCGAGTAGGGGTCTAGTCTCTCGTCCACGACCCGTTCCCTCGCCTTGCTATCCTCAATCTGCCTCAGCACACTGTCCGGGTCATCTGGGTCTGGGCTCGTTGCCACACCCGCGCAGTAGTCTAGCACATCTGAGCGCAGTGCCCAGCTCGGAAACAACACGCGCTGCTTGAACTCATCGCATTGCGCCGGTGGTATGGAGCGCGCAGGGCCGCTGAGCTGCCGCGCTGATGTTGAGTTGGGGTCAAAGCCGCCTTGCGCTGGTGTAAGGAGGGCGTTCAGGTTCTGCGTGATCGAATCGTCTACTGTAGATCGTGATATCCGTAGGAAGTCTGCTCAGGGAACTTGTATTAGTTAGTGTAGGTTTTGTGGTGGCAGGAGTGGCTCACCTCGTAGAGCAGTCTGGTTGAAGCAGAATTGTGGCGTGAGGCCTGGCGCAGGAGATGGCTGCGACATGGCCGACGAAGATGGGGAAGAAGGCGAAGGCGGGGAGGTAGGAGGGGACGCTTTCCAGAAATGTTTCGCCAGGATTGCAACTTTCCAAATTATCTGAGGAGTATATTGGTATTACGATTGCACTGCGTAGGCTCAATGCACCACAGCTGATACGGGGATACTTGCCTCGGTGATGTCAGCACTTTCCGCGCTGCCTGCGCACGTTCCGGGTTCGCGAGGCAGGCGCGTCTCAACGCGTCTACCCTCGTGTCGCAGCCTAAGCTTGTGCGCTCCGTAAAGACAGAGCATGTCCGTACGCTCCAGCGCTGCCAACTGTACAAGTTTTCCCCTTCGTCTGGCTTGTAGTACCCTTCGACCAATTCGTCCGCAATTGCTTTCGTCGTTTACTTCTCCCCGCCAGCAGCCTGAGAGTGCGCAACTCTCTACACTTGCGATCATGCCTCCGAAGCAGGCTACTTTGGGGTACGTCAAGTCTTCTCAGACTACAATTGGGTGCGACGACGATGTCCAATTGCACTGCAAGTCAGAGGAGTGTTGCTGACATGTAGCTTTTAGAAAGTTCTTTGGCAAGAACGGCGCGCCAGCAGTAAAACAGCAGTCGAAACTGTCCTTCTCCACCAAGACCAAGAACGAGAAAAAGGATGCAGAACCGAAAGAAGAGCTCGATTCCTCACCAGCAGAAGTGAAGACAGAGCCTACAGCGACAGCAGAGTCGAATACAGAGGTCAAGGAAGAGACCATTGGCGACGCAATGGAGGTCGACAGCTCCCCCGTTGAAGCGGGCAAGAAACGACAGGTGAAGGAGGAGGAGGAAGACTCCGAAGATGAGCCACCCACAAAGCGGCAGCGTCGGAAACCAGTTAAGGAGACCGAATTGAAGAAGGCAAAGCCCGCACCAAAGAAAGTTGAGAAGCCGTCTGCGACACCCAAAGCCACTGCGAAACCAAAAGCGGTGAAGGAAGAGGTCGGGGAGGACGAAGAAGAGGCGCTGAAGCCCAAGAAGGCTACAAAAGGCAAGAAGGAGGCACAAAAGTCGCCAACACCGGTCGCAGAGGACGATGCTGCACCAGAAACGAAAGAAGAGGAGGAAGACGTCCTAAGCTCAGGCGAAGAGCCTGAGGAAGTCAAGAGAGAGGCACGTAAGAAGGTCCAGGCTACTTTGACATCGAAGACGAAGGATCTGTACCCTGATTGGAAAGCTGGCGAGCCGGTGCCGTATGCTGCGTTGTGTACGACATTTTCCAAAATCGAGATGACCACAAAGCGACTCGAGATTCTTGCACACTGCTCGCTGTTCCTGCGACAAGTCATGCGATTGACGCCTGCAGACCTCCTGCCTACGGTCATGCTTATGATCAACAAGCTGGCAGCCGACTATGCTGGTATCGAACTCGGTATCGGCGAGTCGTTGATTATGAAGGCTATCTCTGAAAGCACCGGCAGGACACTACAGCACATTAAGAGCGATCAACAAGAGATTGGAGATCTTGGTCTTGTCGCAGCGAAGAGTCGATCGAAGCAACCAACCATGTTCAAACCTAAGCCTTTGACAGTGGCTGGTGTCCACAAGGGCTTGATGGCCATTGCGACCACCACTGAAGGCCAGGGCGCGCAAGGACGAAAGGTCGACGGTATCAAGAAGCTGCTCTCAGCGGCCGATGCGCACAATGCTGGAAAAGCAGTCGACATTGAAGAGAACAAGGGCGGCCCCAGTGAGGCAAAGTTTATCGTACGAACGCTGGAGGGCAAGCTACGTCTGGGACTTGCGGAAAAGACCGTCGTGGTCGCACTTGCACAGGCTGTCAAGTTCCACGAGCTGTCGCAGAAGGGCAAGACACCGTCCACAGAAGATTTGGCCAAGGCCGAGGCGGTGCTGAAGACTGTCTACAGCGAGCTGCCCAGCTATGAGGTCATTGTTCCAGCAATGCTCGAGCATGGTCTATCCAACTTGCGGGAGAACTGCAGGTTGCAGCCTGGTGTACCTCTGAAGCCTATGTTGGCGAAACCTACAAAGTCGATCACTGAGGTCCTCGATCGGTTTGAAGGCAAGGACTTCACATGTGAGTACAAGTACGACGGCGAACGAGCGCAGATACATTATGTGGCGCACGATTCTACAGAAGAGATGGCGACAGCAGCTCCTGCAGCTGGCAAGAGCGACCGCGGTGTATCCAACATCTTCTCCCGCAACTCGGAAGATCTGTCGAAGAAGTACCCGGATATCCTCGCAAAGCTACCGACATGGGTCAAGCAAGGGACGAAGAGTTTCGTGCTCGACTGTGAGACTGTTGCCTGGGACATGGTTGAGAAGAAGGTCCTGCCATTCCAGCAGCTCATGACAAGAAAAAGGAAAGATGTCAAGGTTGAGGACGTGAAGGTCAAGGTCTGCGTCTTTGCCTTTGATATCCTCTACCTGAATGGCGAGGTAAGTCTGTGAACTCTGTTTGTCTTTCAACGTACTAATGCAGTCAGGCGCTGGTGACCAAATCGTTCCGTGAGCGCCGTGAGGCACTCGTCGATGCATTCGTCCCTGTCGAAGGCGAGTTCGCCCTCACGAAGTTCGGCAACACAAACGAACTTGAGGAGATCCAAACACTCCTCGAAGACTCCGTCAAAGAGGGCTGTGAAGGCCTTATGGTCAAGATGCTTGACGGTCCCGAGTCGTACTACGAGCCCTCCAAACGCTCACAGAACTGGCTGAAGGTCAAGAAGGACTACTTGGCCGGCGTCGGCGACTCTCTCGATCTCGTTGTACTCGGTGCCTACTATGGCAAAGGCAAGCGAACCAGCTGGTACGGTGCTTTCCTGCTTGCATGCTACAACCCAAACACCGAGAAGTACGAGACAGTATGCAATATCGGTACAGGCTTCTCAGAAGCGATTCTGGAGCAGTTCCACAAGCAGCTCTCGGACATCGTTATCGACAGGCCAAAGCCTTTCTACACACACAGCGCTGGTAACAAGGACCAACCCGATGTGTGGTTCGAGCCGCGGTACGTGTGGGAGGTCAAGACTGCCGATCTCACACTCAGTCCGAGGTACAAGGCGGCTGCTTCAGAAGTTGGTGGAGGCGGCAAAGGTGTGTCACTCAGATTCCCGCGATTCATCAAGGAGCGAGACGATAAGAAGCCGGACCAGGCGTCGACGGCGAAGCTGATCGCGGAGATGTATCAGAAGCAGGAGAGTGTAGGGAAGAACAAGGGACCAAGTGTTGATGATGACTTTGAGTACTAAATAAACCCTGCAGAGGGAGACGTAGGATGTTTAGTATAATACAGTACCCCGAAGACACGAAACAATTTCCATCTGCCTCTTTCCGACCATGGGCTTCGTCAACCCCAACCCAGGAGGTACTCATCATATCGACAACACTTCCCTCTCCACGTCGATCTCTCACGCGCGCAAGCTAGGCTCTAGTAGTACCGACTTCGAACCACAGCAGGGACGATACCATCTTGCCTTTCCCCATCATCCTGTCTTGCTGGATCAGATAACGCATGAGCTTGGACCCCTTACAAGGCGGAATTGGAGTGAACGTCATATCCGGCATCAACTCCTCACCAAACCTGTCGATTGCCACACTCGTGCGGGTTATGAAGAAGAAGAAGATTGCCCGCCAGAGGTACCAGCAGAATAAGACAATCACTGCTAGGGCCAAGCCGATGCCGTCGGCGAATGTGTTGCTGGCTAAATGGAACAGAAAGCGAGAGAGACCAGGCGTAACGAAGCGGATGTGCTGCTCGAGGATATTGGCGAATACGCACACAGCAACGATTATCGCATGCATGCCGCCTATAACTTTTTCGAACCGGCTGAAGGAATAGGGTGGAGGCAGTTCAGCGGCTGGGTCGGTGCAGATGTTGCAGTTGCAGCCGTTTGGAGGTTGACGAGCAGGTTGAGTGCGCGGGAGGGAGTGGTAAACCGAGCGGCGGAGTCTGTCAACGCGTACTGTGGAGGGACTGCTGTGTGAGCCAGTACTATTGCTCCCGACTCCGCGGGGGTGAAGGTGAAGGGTTCGAAGCTACCGGGCATGTGCAGATCGAACTGAAAAGGCATTGTGATGGACGATGTAGTTTATCTTGGATTTTGGATTTTGGGTTGCGGGGTGTTGTATGTGCAGGCTGTGGAGCTTTTAGGTCTGGATTGTATTCAAACAATGTAGTGTTCTGAACTCTTGTAAAGGGGGCCGTTGCCTGCCTTGTTACCATGGTTCGAGTCTTCAGGGAACCCATCAAGTGTGATACGTATGAATTCAATGCCGAGAACATTGTGGATATGATGTAGGCAGACTAGTAGCTGCACGAAGGCTAATATTGTGCCAGTGGACCAGGGCAGTGATGTGGATCGACGCTGCCTCCTTTGCCCAAGGAAAAGAAAAAGATGTGATTCAAAAATGGGCATTTGACGTTGGGAGTGGCACTGGTCTTAAAGCTCGATCTTTAGGCAGACCCTGCGGAGCTCCCAAGAAGCTGAATCATTTCGAATATTTATTCGACGCTTTGTTTTCATAAGTAAGGAGCATGACCCAATCTCCAAGCCCTACGATAGCTCTCAAAACTTTTAGACGTCGAGCAACATCATCGTCCAAATTTGCATCAGGAACATACTGCTGGACTTTTGCAGACGCGTTTGGTTGCAAATTCATTGAGAAGCTCGACCACTCTTGTGAGCTCGCACATGCAACTGATCTGATATGTGCAAGGGACTGGGAAGTGACAGAGCTGTGAGAAAGTGATGCTGAAGTTGGAAGGGACCTACTCCTATGGATAGCATATGGAGTGACACGCGTTCTTATCATGTTCCTACTGTTAGTCCTAGTCTGTATGCAGCGATCGTCCTCGAGGAACAGAGGTCCGTCTGGGCCTCATAAATGGGTAGCTGCCATTTCCCACAGATATTTCTCCATCTGGCATCTGCTGCAGATTCTGCTTTGTCAAAGGGTCTCTGTCAACCCCGTGAACACTGCCACATACTGTCCGGAGCTGTTTCAGCATTCTGCGTAAATTATCCTCGATCGAGATGCCAATCATCACAAACCAATCAGCTGCGACTTCAGTCGCCACAGATCAAGATCAGCGCCGGCAGAGAAGTGTGAGCTCGCAGCCGGTGCAGGAGCTTAACCACCCGTGTGACGAGGTGCATCTCCCTCTAGCTCCTAGTCGTATGGTTCTTGCTCATCGGTGCAACTAGTATCCCTACAATCAGCCCCAATTGCAACATGGACAGCACGCCTACGCCACGAATCAGCAGTATGAACAACCCAGATACGAAACGGACCGTGCATGGGCGCGCCAAAACCCCGAAGTACTTCAGGTAATCCACGATCCACGTCTGCACCAGAGCCTGAATGCATCTGGCTCGGCAGCGAATCAGACCTACCCTCAAGCTCCGTACGGGTATGCCGACCCACATGGCAATCGATCTCAGCACACTCAGACTTATGGATCGGGCGACCAGCAGCTCTCCAGAAGCGGCTTGACGGCACAGCAGCTCTACACTTCGGACTACGGTCGTGAGCCATCAAACAATATGGAGACTTGGTTGAAGGAGGAACAAAGGAAGGGTCCGTGGTACGGCAATGTCGAACAATTGAAGAAGGCAGGCGCGGACAAGACCTAGACATGAAGAGGTCGATAGGAAACCCTGAAGGAGGGGCACACACAGCTGACACTTATACTTACCGCGAAGAGAGCATGGGGTTTAAAGAGTTGTAAGGAAGGCTGGATGATATCTGCGTAGCCTCATGGCCTTACAGCATCAGGTTGTGCAATAGCCGCGCAGTTGCTGTTTCGTGTTGCATTCAGACCAAATCGTATGACGTGATCTCGAATGTAGCCACCGATCTGCATCACGCGAATTGTTAAGATCTCCCACAGTCCAGACTGCTTCCCACATGCCCCTTGGTCGTGGGATGTCATAAGACCCGGAAGATGTAGCACCGTGCGAGCGGAACAGTGTGAACCCGCGATCTTGGTACCGAGTGACATACCGGAGGTCTACTTTACCTAGACTTCGCCAGACACCGTCATGCCGGCTCAAGTAGCAGCCTTGAGTCCTGCATAAAGTAACCGGCGAGCGTAAGGCAGATTTCGCGCTTTGCGAGTCATTATCGCTTTCTGAAAATGGAGCCTACGCAGGGACAATGTCTTCAGGTCTTCGAGTCTCCAGGGATGCTTGCATGGTGAGCAATTGGACAATGTTGCATGCGCTCATCTCCGCACAATGAATGGGCCCTCTTTAGAAATTGTCCAGATCGTTAACACGTCAGCGGAGGACCTCGAGGAAGGTTTGCGCGCTCCTAGATGTGTGGTGTCTGACAAGATGGTGCTGCAATCTTGACATGCAGGCGGGCCTTCGATGCGTGTACCGGCGCGATCGTGCATGAAGGACTGCAGGGTTGGACGAATAAACTTCGACGGGCGCGAACCTCGCAATTTCCACAATTGCCTGAAAATAGTTGCCTCATGATACGTGGCAGTCAGCGCGATGTGAAGTCTCGCACGACGGCAAAATGGTGGGCCGTGAAGGAGCAGCAATTACGGACTTTCGCAACGTACGATGCGGACAAGACCATAAGGCTGAAGAAGGCATCGATTGTCGAAGTCTAGGCATGAGGCTGCGCCTGCATTTCGCAGCGCTGCGCGTAGCGCGGCCAAAAGCTGATGCGGCTCTGCTCGTATTGTCAGGATCATGGTGTCATGCCAAGGCTGCCCCAGGTACGTCAAAACAACGTCTTCGGTGAAAGCGCCTACAAGATAAAGGACTATGCATACAGCGCAGACTTCACCAGAACCGTCCCAATACTGCAAACAATGCGTGACTAAGATGTCTCACGACCTCGGGGAAGCGGTCGATGAGGGGTAGAGGACGGGCAACAATTTGCCTCATTACCTGGGTCCTGAGGCAGAAAAAAATGCTAAGAATAGGCTCGAGTCCTTCAAACTTGCATATCGACCAGTCGGTGTGCATCAGTAGTTCAAGTCGACGGACACGTTGCACACGATTGTCCTGTCGAATTCGGGAATGCGGTTCTTCCTCGTACTCATTCACCTCGGTGTAGGAGACGCAGTCGCGATCGTCTTCGGCGGTCAGGCACTGGTGCCACATATGATTTCCTGTCACGTTTAACGTATGTCGTGTCCGAGCAGGAGCCGATGACTTGTAGCCTCCCGCTGCATTGAGGCTCTGGCCCCCTGGTCTGAAATGGCGCGCGGCTGCGAAGTATGCCTTGTTATGGCCCCCAACATCCCGTGGAAGATTGGGGCGCAGTCCGCATGGGATATCTACTTGGACTGTCTAGGGAGGCTGTGTCTGGCATTGTTATAACAACATTGTTTCCGGTTGACATCGTGGGAGGGTTCAAGTCAAAACGCTGCCAGTTTTCTGTCGTTGCCAACTTTTGGTTCGAACTCCTACTCCTACATTAGCGTCGTTCCGAGTTCAGCTTATCGTCGAAGTTGCGAAGACATCCGTGGACCATGCATGTTCCCTCCCAGGACTCTGAGGAACCACTCAGCAGGCGCCGCACGGAAAAGACGACCTGTCGAGCTCGAACCACATGTTCGCCCTTCACACAACGTGACCCAGGGCTGGTCAACCGCCTCATTCTGATGATTCGTCACCACCAAACGGTCTCGTAGCTCATCTGGACATGCTTGATTTGTCCACCCCCTCGAAACGCGGCACGCTATGTGCACTTTGCAATAGGCACGTCGTCTGACAGCGATAAGTTCATGAGCGATGTGGCTCATGAGACGATGTCGGTACAGATCGGAGAAATTCTAGACCCTCACTGACCTTTGTCGATGTAGAGGCACCATTCTCCTTTGACGGACTCTATCCTCGTCCCATACGTTCTGTTTTCTTGGGTAGGTGACGTTTGACCCAATCATGGCATAGACGGGACGACGTATCGCTTAGAGCACGGGTGATCATGCACCGTTCTGGAGCATGCCTTTGGGGGATCAGCGCCCAAGAGTGGCCGTTACAGCTGCAGTCTAAACGTCGTTTGTATAAACATAGTTCCCGTTGCAACATACCTGCTGGGATAGATGTTTGCCTTCTTCCACCCCGGTCGAACAACATCAGGCACAAGTGTAATTTCCCATCTCTAGTCCCACAGCAAGCTATGAGGACCTCTCCTGCCAAGCTTACGCATCCTGTGGTTGGTGAAGTTTCCAAGTTTAGGACACTAGAAGCTGCAGTCCCAAAAGTAATCATGTTCCCTGGGAACATCTGCAGAATGCAGCGTTTTCGAGGTCGACTTGTTCCCACAGCGATTGAGGCTTTTAAGCATCTCTGATCACCGCTTTGGCAATGCGTCCTTAGATTCGGACTGGTTCCTGAAATCTCCTCCCAACGAAGATGAAACTCACTCTTGGAATGACAATGCAGTGAGTTCGTACACCCGTCTTACCCCGTCATCCAGCTCTTACTGACTTGTCACAGGCTTTCTGCGTCCTCCAGCAAGAACATACTGAAGCACGAACTCCCGGCTGAGCATCTGTCACTCGTTCCAAATTCGGAAACAATCTTTTTCTTTCAGCACCCAGCACCACCACACTCACGGCGTGGTCGGTTTCGGCAGCACTTCCGACAGCACTTTCGCTCTCTCATATCTTTCCTGACCCATGCTTCTGAGCCTGCCGAGCAACTAGCTGTCAGCAACGAAACAAACAAGAAAGAAGGATACTTGATTTCCGAGGAACTGTTCAGTGAGACCTTCAACCTCGACGAGAACAAGATCTTTGTACCCAGACACTGCTCTTGCCACGAATTGCCCAAGAGCCAAGTGCCCATGTCGCAACAGACTTTGGACGCGAACACCATGTACAGCGAACTTCTGGACTCCTCAGTGATGGAGCTGCCAGGAACCCCATACGTTGCACCACGATACGCAGAGCTTCCAGCGGCTACGCATTTTAGCAACATGGCATCGACATATTCCCAGTCACTCACTGTACACACTGTACAAGCTGCTGCTTTGACGCCGACAGTACCGAGCTTGTCGCCGCACAGCGCTTCAGAGGATCAGTCACCGGTGTCACCTTTCACACCAAGGACAACAGACGATATCCCGGAATCGACACCTGTCCGCAATTCAGATACGGTTCCGCACAATGAATGCTACGAGACTCAAGCTCAAATGCGCGAGTCTTACGGCAGACCTGTTGCCGCGATGACAGCAGACCAGTCTGTCCAGTATTTCAACCCTTCTTTTATGACTTCCCTCGGCGACGAATTCGGCTTTGACTCTGCGCAAAGAGAGTTGCTCGGCTTCGAGCGAAGTCTGAGCGCATTGGATCCTCAAGTGGCATTGGTGCAAACGCATGTTCAGCGAGCAGCAACTTTGCCCTTGCGTATGCCCGTGCTTCGGCCAATATCGTTCAAGTCTCATGACCCAAGAATAGGGACATGGTATAGGCATTCTGATGCTACCTGGAGTCGTTGTAAGGAGGCGGCTTCGACGCTTTGCACCGACGACGATAAGAGCAGTGGCCACGTCGAACACATCGACCTAAGTCATGACCACGAGGATCACAACATGATGGAGCTCGAGTCAGAGGAAGACGACGCTGCATCCCACCTGTATCCTCAGCCAACAGCGGCAAAGAAGAAACGCGAGAAGAAATATGCTCTAGTCTACTGCAAGCACTGCGACAAACGCTACAGCGGACAATACGCAAGAGGCAACATGAAGCGCCATGTGTTGCTGAAGCATACACTCAAAATGGGCAGAAAGTTCAAGTGCTCGATGTGCAACAAGGCATACAATCGAAGCGACGCGCGCAGGAACCACGAGCGCTCGAAGCACCTGAGTCTCGGACACAAGGCTCCTGTATCAAGATCTGCATCCTCGGCCCAGTCGGCGTGGAAATGCAGTATTGATGCAGAATTCCACGTAGCTTAATCGGAAGGCCCTTGTCATCAACTCTATGATCTGGTAGGGTGTGTAATCGTGGACTTGAGGTTGACGACACAAGGTTGTGTGGGCAGTGCCCTTGATTCCTTACTCTCTTTCCCCCGGTTGTTTCTTGTGTTTCCTGGTTTCGTCCAGCGCCGTTTGATCGTGAGCAATGATTTGTCAAAGGTTGACGTATGGTAACGAGTAATGCAATATATTATCCTCTGATAACGCACTCTGCTCTACGAGCCAGTGACGTCGTCGTGCAACACCACAGCATAAGAAGCGACGGCTGGCAAAGACCGCACGGACAAGAGGCCGGCCTCGAGGCATGCATGTTTGGGCGGATTGCGTCGCATGTGTCCGGGAGAGCATGTTAGACATGCTCGTAATCCTGAATCAGGGACCGTAGCGTCCTTCCAGATCAGAATATCCCTCTCTGTTCGGCCAATGCTCGTCCCTACAAGACGCTGTTGATCCGCTTGGTGTGGTGGCATTCCGTCACCCATGTTCGATGCTGTCAGAAAGGCAAAAGACATGCTCCTAAGCTGCAGCGCGCGACATGTGTGCAGCGAAGTCCTGCATGTGCAACCTTCCTTGCTGCGCCTTGATAGACTTAGCCATACACGGTGTTCTTAGCGGAGCAGAGCTGTACCCAATACGTACGAAAACGACTATACCGAGATCTTCCAGTCTCCATGGAACAAAGCCGGGGATGCGGGACAGGTGCTTAGCGTCCCAGCGGAACGTTCTTACCCCTGAACCATGCAGTGCTAAACATCCACACAGGCCGTCTGGGGGTCATGCGGCATGGAAAAAGCTGCCATACATATCGGTTCTGGACCGTTGATTTGGTTGGCCATCTTTAAGCCGTCCCTGTCGGGCACAGAGAAGGCAAACGGCGCCAACGGGTGTATGCTGACAAGCTAGCAATGCTGACAACAATGATTTTTCTGCCACGCATACGATCTGAAATTGCGATCTCCGTGTGCGCAGTGGCAGCATACTATATTCGAAAGCGAGATAGGCCCCGCCGTTCCAGGAAAGCAGCATTGTTGCTAGGCCGGCTAGTCAGTCCAAAGAAGTGTGCCTCGCGGATATGACAGCTGTCAGTAGGTCGGGCGCGCTAGAGTCAAAGCGCGTGGCGGAGCACTACCTTGTGAATACCGCTGTGGCGCAGGCATTTAGTTGTGATCGAAGTCACTTAGATATCGCGTCTGGGTCGGGCTTCGTCAAGCTCGACTCGAGTGAGCTTGCGTGAAGGCGATACCTGACTCAGTGGAGAACGGTACGTGGAGGTCAGACGGGATCTACTCGGAAACGTGTTTGTGGTCGCCGAGTGCCACGGAAATCCCGGCTCGGGCCGAGCGACGTTCTCTTCATCCCGATGGTCTTTGCGAAAGCCATAAACGTTGCAATTCGAATTGATCGGCTGCCAGCGTTTCAAAAGCGTCTGACCTCCGGCTGAACGACGTTCCAGAAGCGCTCTGCAGTCGGTACGACAAGCGAAAGGGGAATTAGTGGGCAGTTTGGACCTTGCTCGGATCTGACCACTGGTTTGCAGATGCATGCACGAGACATTTAGATCGATTTGAGACGGTACCCAAGTGATCTGAGATGTGCCGAGCACCGTCTCGTAGCTAGATCGACTCAAGGTGGCCGATTGACTGGTCTTGTAAGAGCGTTGTCTCCAGCCTGCGCATTGCGTACGGATACCGCTGAAGATGGGATCCAAATTTCTCGAAATGACGCCGGCGTGTGAGCTCCGTTCAATCAATGGTAAAGCAGCAGGATACTGCTTTTGCAGTTGATGCAGCGCTCAATATCGCATTTGCACGATCTACTTGCTGGGATCCGCTGGGATCCACTACGATGCAGGTAAGGTGGGTCCTGATAGGTCCACGCATAGCAAGCAGCCCGCGCCTCAGCTCGAATCGCGTGGTGTGAGCGCCGGCAACAAGGCGCGGTCCCACAAAGATGTTTCTGCGCGGTTCATCTGTGTTTTGGAAAGCTCCAAGCTGTGTTCGTACGGAAGGTAGCGTTTGTCAAGTACCAATGCAATCCGTCTCGGTGTCAAGGGGCCTTGCGGTAAAGTGTGCGCAGACGTTTCGTTCGAAGAGGGGCAGAACATGTGTCGACGATAGCACACGGGTAGCTATCCTGGGCAACTACCGCTCGCTCCTATAGCCCAGAACGAAACATTGCGCGAGCGTGCATTAGATGCAATTTGGAAGGTCGTTGGGTGTACTCGGCGGTTCCGCAGTGAAATTCAGAGAACCCCCCAACCATTTTCTCCGCGTTCGCTTTTACTTTTGGGACCAAACTTCATCTCCTGGTTTTGCTGATTGCAGCGAAAGTCCCAGCTGATGCAGACTGCATGACGGGTCCATGCGCCCCAGCCATAAGCTCAAGACTACCGTCCGAATCGACCGACCCGCCCTGGGCTCCCCAGTCCTGCTCATCTTGTCAAGTCCGCCTTGGTGCAGTCTCGAGAGGATTGAAGGGTGGGTCTCAACATAGCCGGCTCGACCTTTACGTTGCCGATGGAGGCAGCAGTGGCTAGTGAGAAGGATTCCTCGCTGCGAGCAAGTCAAACGGGCAATATTAGGGTTGATTGACTGCTGGGAAATGGTCAGGGGCAGAGCAGGGCGCAGTCAGGCTCCTCGCCGGGCATAACATGTAGATCGTAGGTATGGATTGACATAGGCGAGCCAGGATCCGTGGTCTCATCTGTCCAGGCACCGGTTTCAGCCATTCCCCTTCGCCGCAGCATCCGCTCAGGTCCGCTCAGGTCCGCTGCGATACGAGCCAAGCTCGAGTCCTGAGTCGTGACTTCGACAATAGCTCACCGGTCCATCGTGAGATAACCTTGGGTCTGAGCTAGGTTTGGGTGCCTGTGGTTGGCCGGCAGCCGCCTGGGTTAACAGCTGTTCCCTCGACGGATCGCTGCATCCACGAACGATGCGCAGCACTGTGCTGCCGGCACCAAGTCTTGGTCCACCTTGACTTTGACACCTTGGACGCAGTTGGCATGACTCCTTGATGGTGCCGCATGGCGCAAGGCGCAAGGCGCACGTTGTGACGTGGTACGTGGTACAGTAAGGTTTTGCGTGAGTGTGCTTCGTACATGGGGTCACAGGCGAACGTTGTCGTTGCTGGAGTCCACAGCCTGATGCATGTGGTCGGAGGTTTGCTCCGTCGTGCTGAACCTCTACCGTACGTGCTTCAACGTTGTGGAGTCTCGCCGTGTCGTCGTCGAATTTGCAAGAAATCTACATGTCGACTCTTGAGTCCCGTTGTTGTCCCAACGTCCGAGCACAGGTCCCTCTGACCCCAGCCTACTTTTTAAGCTTCGACATCCACCACTCAACTCATCACTGCAGACAACCTTGTGCTACTCTTCTGAGGTCGGCAGAGGTATAACAGCTGGTTCTCCACAACACATCGTCCTCACTTCGTCCTCGCATCTTCATTCCTTCTCTTCACCCACTGAACTCGTCTCTTCTCTCCTTATAACATTCGCTCCTTCATAAAGGTCCTTACACCTGTCACCTCCTTGGCACCAACGGTCATAGACGCGGTCGTCATACAAGCATCCCGCAAGCATCTAGTAGCTTACAACGCCTCGCCTTACCATTGGTAGCAGCACTCCCGCTTCCCTACGCATACGACGAACTAAAGACGGCGACAGAATTCGCGACGATGTCTGACAATGTCTTCTCCGGCGGAGCCGCAGCCGGTCGCATGCATCCTTCCGTCAACAACCACAACGGCTACCATGCTCGGCTGGACAACACACCCAGCATTGAGGGGTACCAGGGCTACACGCAGTCATCCCGGGCCTACAATGACTACCAACAGTCGCAGGGCCCGGGCCACTACCTGCCACATGTTGGGTCAATGTGCCCAGAGGGTGCGTACTCTTCTGAGCTAGGTATCGGCCACCACCCAGCCCAATACCAACATATACCTCAGCCTCAACGTTCCTACCAAGCCATGGATGCGCCGTCGTATCAGATGGGAGGGCATCCACAGACACGAGGGGTATTGGACGAACAGTGCCGCGAGATTGGCGGCCAGTTCAGCCCTGCAGTTGATCCTTCAATCCAACATGGTGCATGGAACATCGAGAGAACTATGCAGGGCGCTAGCGGTATGTTCTCCGACGAGAACGCTCTCGCCTATTCGTACGAGGGTCCTCCTGTTGCTGGGGGAGGCGTTCGACACCACTCTCACGATCACAATGCCAACGTCAGCCAGCTCGGGTCGGTTGACGGCCAACAGCAAAGTATGCTTATGACAAGTCTCGGTAGACGACCTGGCTACCAGGAGGAGCTGCTCCGCGCGATGAGCGTCCTTCCGCCGGACCAGATGGTGTACACGTCTTCCAACGGAACCGTCAACATGTCACCCTCTGCCTCGGCTGGTGATAGAGACTCTGCACTTGTCATTCAGCTCCAAGAACGTGGGTCCTACCCACTACTTCAGCAACACAAGTCTGGGAACAGCGTTGTGCCAGGCATCGTTTTGCATGGTAGCCTGACGCCAGCAAGTCAGCCTCGAGGCCGGTCTGGCCCTCAGCTTCCGGGCCGCTGGACACCATCATCGAGCTCTGTAGTGATTGGTGATGCGCTTCGCTGCTCGCACGAAGGATGCGAAGCCGAGTTCAAAAAGAGCTGGGGCAAAGGCAACCTAGCCAGGCACATCAGAAACAAGCACAAGAACGGAGGCAGATGCTACATCTGTGAGGCTGACGGTTGTGCGTCGGTGTTCCAGAGGTCGGACGCTCGACTGAGGCACTATCGTAAAGAGCATCAAGGACTGGTGAAGAGGCCTTCGAGGCCAAGGGAAGCATCAAGCTCGACCGGCACCGGAAGCGTCGGGGAGCATCTCGGCGGCTCCCCTTACAGCAACAGTCTAGCATCGCCTAACGGCAGTCAAGCTCTCGACGACTTTGAGACAGTGTCTTCCTCTTGCGAGATCGATGACGAGAGCTGCCACGATTCCTTGTTCCAACCATTCAGCTGATCAGCCAGTAAGCTGACTAGATCGATCTGGACCCTGCTGAGATTCAACTCATCAAGGCCAGGTTGAAACCTAAAAGCAATTCTCCTTTTGCTTCTTTGTCTTCCTAGTTGAAAGTTCGTTGTTGATTTTGTGTGTCTTTCCCGAAGGTTTTGTAGGAAGACCGACTGCGCCGAGGTCTTACGGTCATGGGCTTTGCAAGACTGGCAGCCTCATCGTGGATGAGGTGTGCATCTTCCCTCACGAACCCACGAGTATATGATTGTTTCCTTTCGTAATGTATCGTACTTGGATTGTTGCGTTCTCAGGAGTTACGGCGTAAATCTGGTAAGGGGATACGTTCAAAGTTTGGAGGTCGGCGTTGATGGTCGTGTTGAAGGAAGTTGGAGGATGACAAGCAGACGCTGATGGGTGTACGAGGCACTCGCAACCAGAGAGTTAAGAGCCAACCTAGGGAACGGCTGCCTTCTTGAGTGCTCATCAACCGGTCCTTCCAGAACTTGGTCTGGGCAGGCGGATCATCCGGTAGACATATTGGGCGACCACGGACACGGCTTGGTTGGGCGACGCGTCCGCCTCACGCCGATCATGGCAAGGGTGCCAGGAGGTGAACATCATAATAGAACCGGAGCCCATGCGCAAGTGAGTTGTATATTAGCGTCATTGGGTTGGGGCCTTGGGTCTTGTCGCAACCCTGTTGGGATCCTGGGCGGCGTTCGAAGGGTCTGGGAGCAGCATCGTGAAGCTTCAGAGTTGAGGTTCGACGGTTGAGCACAAGAGAGGGGCCGGTGGAAGTACAAGGCAATGTAATACTACCTCATCTACTCCAAAGATTTGCCGTGCGTCTCATCTTCATCCAGGGTATGAAGATGTGAAACGAGTCGAGAGCGAACGCTTGGAGGGTAATTAGGTTCGAGGTGCCTGGTAGTTCCGATACCTAGCGCGGCCCGCTGACCAAGCTTCATCCAAGTGGGGTGCCTCCCATCTCACCATCCGGTCTCCCAGCAGCTGTGCTATCAGTGTCAACGTTCTTGACTGTAATTTCGAGCGAATGTGGGGTGGAAGAAAGAATCTTGAGGATCTTTGGCGAACGTTAGTAGGCCCACATAGCTCCCGGCACCAAACCATGACATATGCAGTTGCATTACTCGATCACTTCAAGCGAAAGTTGCCTTTGTCTCGACTCTTCGGTGCTTATCTGCACGATCACGGCCACGTTTGACTTGTTCGCCGTTAGCACGATGATGGCCCTTGCCATTGGGAGAGACTACACGTATGGTCCACCTCCACGCACCAATATCAGGACAAAACTTACATGCTTGAGAATATTCCAAGGATGACGAGCCTCCGACCTGGTAAAGAGTAGGGACTTCTTGTACTCCCATTCGACAGACATCATTACTCAACATACGCATATACAACACCGTTGTCGCATTTAGGCTACATCTTCGCCATGCATCACTAGCATGATGCAGGCTTCTATTGGCCTATCCATTGACCAAAGCTAAAACGTTGCGCCAGTGCTGTCCGCCGTTCTCCTTCGTACAAGCATCTTCGCCAGACCCGAGCCAACGGACACCTTACGATACGCACACTAGTGGTTCCTGCATACTATCCTTGGGCATGGGCGGTAAGCCTTACGAATCAGCGACTCCATTGCACTTCCCCAGTGTCCTCTGAGCAACTTTCAGCAGCAAAGATCCAAGTTGTGGCGATGCTCAGCCTCAATTGCCTTCGCCTGATACATTGACTCGGAGTGAGCGAGAAACAACGCTCAACAGCAGGAGAGATGAGCATCACGCATCTTGCCATCATTGAATTCACGTTTCGACACCAGAACTTTGGGACTACTGTTGTCGAAGCGGATGAGGTTGCAGCGAGGCTGCAGATTCGGCTTGCAGCAAGTGGGCCACAGCTCCGTCCAGCCAATCGCCTTCATCCGAAGACGATACGACGCAAACTCGCGAAGACAACTCACAGCTTCGTGTCACCCACTTAGGGTTACGACTAATCATTTCCGTCGAGACTAGATATGCCAATTCTCAGGTTTATGAGGTCTAACAGTTACACCTCTTGAGCCCAACCTCACTATGCCTAACACTTGCTGTCAGCCTGACAGCACGACGCATGAAAGATGTCAGCTACATCTACTGCAGCAGGCGCCTGTTCCATACAGCATGGCTCAGGTAGAGGTCTCACTGAAGGCCAAACAACATGTGCCTCTTGAAAGCCCCCCCCCCCCCCCCCCTCCCACGCTCCTCCGTAATCCAACGAGAGCTCCAGCTCTGCCACCCTGATTTGAGCGGACGCCTCCGCTGTGGACAAGACATAGCGGAACTTCGAAGGACTAGAAGAAATACTGACATACGGCATTGTCCTCCCCAGCGCGACTGACACACAGGTACCGGTCTTGAGTCACATCAGCGCAAGTTTAGCAAGCGCCAGGCACGAGCAGCACCAGCGACATCAGGACCACGAAACGCTTGAAACCATATCGCTATTCCAGCTCGGATCGTAATGTAAAACAGAATCGATCTAGAGTTACCAGCTTCGTGCGATCAGGGTATCTGTGCACGTCGTCGACCGGCGACCAAGCCATCCTTGCCTTGGCCTCACGTTTGTCATCAGATGAAGCATACAGTAAGATTTCGAGACCTGCTCTGGCATGCTGCGTTTGGCCCATGGACGTTAGATTAAGCTTCGATCCATGTTATTCGTTGTCGTGTTTTTGTCCTATCCGAGCGCTTAGGCGCATGTGTTGTCCTCAGGCATCTATGATGGCACAGCCTTATGCGTTGATACCCCTTAGCGCCCTCGCATGTGCTGGCACCGCTTACTGCCTGTATATGCCGCACATTCCCCGCCCAAGATATTCCTTCGCGCCTTACTCTCTACCTCTGCAGCGGTCCGCCAGCTCTTCTCGATGGCTTGAGCACACCCAGCAACGAGCTGCCAAAGCCTCTGTTCAGGCTGTTGTTTCCCATGTTCTGTCGCTGCAGCATGGGAGATGCCTGGTATAATGGCCCGACGTTCATGTTGCTAATTGGAGGTTGACGCGAACCCCCTACGACCGGAAGACGACTTGGTCGCGGCGTGCCAACAGGGGCCGATTCTGCTGCGTTGTCAGTGTCTTGCCATCAGAATCCGAGGCCAAGGTAGGGCATGCACTTACGACCAGTGTGGACTCGACCACCCATTCCTCGCCCTTGCAAATGTTGAGCATAGCTGGAAGCAGGACCAAGGCCAGCACCGCCTCGCTGCTGCCCACTGCTACCAGAGCTACCACTACCCTGCCTGTTGTGTAGCCTGTTGCCTCCTGGCTGCTGAACAGCTCCTCCAGGATGACTGTAGATGCCAGTGCCGGCTCTCATCTCCGGCATACGGTCGGTGAAGCGGTTCGCTCGAGCAGTCTGAAGTGTTACTTCTGCCTCATCACCTGCAGCGACGGCAAGCTGGGATGCCATCACCTGTCCTTTCAGTGAATCGTACATCTTCTTCTGGCGTGCCAGCGCCTTAGCCTTTTCCAGGAAATGGCTGCTGAGCTCGTTGTTCTTCGCCTCGAGGGCTTCACAGTCCGCCTGCTGTGCTGCTCGAATGTCAGCTACCACGCGCTATGTCTTCTACAGGTCAGCCCTTACCTTGCACCTTGTCTTGCAACGCCTTGATCTGAGAGTTGGCGTCGTGGATGAGCTGATCCATCTGCTGACTGAGCACGTTGTACTTGTCAGTCAGTCCTTTGGCTAGGTGTTCCTGGTAGATGATCTCCTGAGATGTCTGGTAACTGTGGAAGGCCAGACTACGACTTGCACACTCCATGATGATTGTTGGACTGAGTCCGCTCAAGACACTGGTCTTGTAATCTTCCGTGGGATTCAAGCCCGCCACGACGACGTCGTCCTGATTGTGCAGCCCTGAACCACATGCTGGACAGCTCCTACGCGCGTTGTGCGATCTTGACAGACCAGTGGCGTCGGCGCATTGCGTACAGAAGACATGACTTTGGATCGTTAGCTAGCTCCGATCAGCAATGAATGCGAGGTACATGCCTGCAGGTAGTGACAATAGCTCGTTCGTGCAGTTGCGCACGACACTTGAGGTCGTTGCAGCGAAGCACAAACTCCATCTGAGGGAACCTGAGGTGAGAGAGATCAGCTCCACCAACGACAGGGAAGTGTGACTCGCGCTAAGACGCGTCAGCACGTGAGCTGCATTGGTGAGGCAGGAGCGACTGCCACGCAGGTAAGTCTGATGATGAAGTGAAAATGCATTCCAAGTCTTGGTATCGTGGTATATCGCTGCGTAATGCAAAGTGGTGAAAATGGTTCTACAGTTGCTGCATATTAGACTGCAGCGGCTGTAGACCGAGAACTCGAATGCTGGAACGATTTCTTGTGGGTTCAGACCGAGCCTATCGATCGTCCTTATCAGGCTTCCGTCTTTGTCTTGTGCTCTTCTTTCCTGTGTTTGCTGTCTCGTCTTCCTCTTCGTCTCGGCCTTTCGTCAAGTCGTGATCGAGATTCCATTCCTCGTTATCGTACCAGTCTTCACCATCGCTCATTTCGCCGATGTGTGCTTCAGCCTTGCACCACTTGAAAACATCCTGTCGCATACGGTCTGCCTGCATCAAGCCTTGGTATAGATCAGAGGTCGCCCGAGCAACCTCCTCCTGCTTTTGCACATATGCCATGAGCAGCATGCGTGTCTCTTCGGCCTCGTGCGGAGGGAGGCCAAAGTCGCGGTCCGGCAGCGAATCTGTGGAGAAGAGGAAGAGCGGATGCACCTGGCCAGCAAGGCTCGAGGGCGAGTGTGGTGGTGAAGGGGTCGATGCTGCATGAGCTCGAGCGCGCGTTGTCATGCGGTGTGCGGCTTGTGACGTATCATCAGAGGCATCGTCGCCGGCTGGTGACTGTGGGCCTTCGCCGTTCTCATGTGTCTGATCCGTCTCGTGCGCTGTGCCGTTGGTCGTGGGACCCGTGCCATTCACGCCCTCCGTGCTCTTTGCAACGTTGGTTTCATTTTCTAAAGTACCGTTGGATGGCCCAGCGTCTTCCATCTCGTGATCTTGAGTCCCGTCTAGGATGATATGCGCGTCATTGCGCGGTGCTGACTGGAGATCTCCGTTCACGGCGCGCTGTTGTGTACCAGTGGGCGCTGAGCTGCCCAGTGGCGCGTCTGCCATAGCCGCCAGAGCTGCAGGCGTAAAGGTCGAGTCACCTTGAAGCTTGACGAACAGCTGTTTCGCCCGGGCGATTGTGATCTGCTCCCTTCGCCATAACTCGCCAGCTTCGTCCGCTAGATTCGTCAAGTGCTTGGAGGTGTATGGGACGCTCAGAGATCGGTGGTTTGGGAGGTCGGCGGCAGACGTCAGCGGTCTGAGCAGTCCTGTGTAGTTTGTCAGCCCTCATGCCACGCTCACAAGAGAGAGCGCACGTACGTTCTAGCCGTATGTCTGCGTATGGGTTCTCCTCCACTGCCTCGAGGTCGTCCTCATCTTCATATTCGTCTGATGGCTCGACAATGTCCCCGTCTGGATCGTATCGTGGAGGATTGCGCTGTAGGATGTACCTACGATAGCCGGCGTGCTCAATGCGCTGTGGGTATATCGTCAGTCTATGCCGATAACGCACAAAGCTGGAAGACGGACCTTCTTGTAAGGACGTGGATCTGAGAGGAAATCTGGGTCGCTGGCGCGCGCATAGTGCGATTTGCGCTTCAGGTCTTGTCTAGAGTCTGCGAAAGGCGAATCTGCTTCTTCCAGGTCCGCTGACGATTGTCAGCACGGCGCGGGGACTGAATGGTGGGGGGCTTATACATACAATCATTGCCTCGTAACAGCTTCCTCTTCATAGAGAAGATCGTGTCTATTATCTGCTGCTGCTGGCTTGCCATTGCGACAACGGCCTCCTGGCGAGTTCGAACGAGGGATTGGTGGTTTTGTGCGATAGGTGGAGGAAACGGCGTGTTCGAGCCTTAGAAAAGGGTTGCGCCCTAGGGAACAGAGGGCACAGTGACGTAAAGGTAGTAACAAGTGTTTCCGGGGCCCCAGAAGCTATGCGCAGGTTCGTGAAGTGTGCGTTGAGAGCACCGCACGGCGCGAGAACCCTGGAGTTGCCGGTTAGCGCGTTCGGCGTTCGGTGGACGAAGGCCTGCCGTCATCACACCAATCTACGCAGCACACGCATGTGCACAGGCAAGCTGCAGCAACAAACGCGGAACTCACAACAGCCCCTAGACTGCATATTCGCTGAAACAAAACACCAAAACTTCTGCGGAAAAGACGAATACAGACAAGACGAGTCGATTCGAAACCGGGGGTCTCGCTGCTGCCCGCACCACAATACACAGCACCACCTTCATGGACAGGTAGCGCTTGACATTTCCAATGGAGGCATATCCGCCCGCCTACGTACAGCACAACCTCCCATTCATTGTATTGTCTGGTCTGGGCTTGCTGGCTGAGCTACAACCGCCTCCATCTGTCCACGATGTGCTACCAGGGAGAGCTTCCGTCCGGACCAGCTCAGAGATACCTGCAGTGACTGGCGAGCGCGCAGACCAGCTGTTGCAAGACTTTCTAAGTGCCGACGGTACCAATGCGCCATGGAATGCTCGTGCTGCAAGTCGACGAGATCTAGGGCATGGCTTCAAGATACGAGCTGTGGGGAGGGTAGGTAGGCGCGTTGTGCAGAGCGGCTAGCTGGAACATGTGCTGATCGAGGCATACAGGACTACACGCTGCCACCGAAGAAGGCTGATGCGCCGAGCACTTCAGAAACTACACCGCCTGGGAGCCCTACCATCGCAGCAGCGAACTCATGGGTTCTCCATTCGCCTGTCTCTCCCTTATCTCCAGCCGCCTCGATCTTTCCAGATGGTGTCATTGCGCCATCGTGGGTTTCGAAACACCAAGACTACATACCCTCTGTCTTCATATCCTTCTTCGACTTCACGACCGACCCTGTCACGAACAGCCTACACGATGATCAGCTGAAGACCGAGATCAATAAGATCAAGGGCCAAATACAAAAGTCCGAGTACCGCACGCGGTACGTGGTGGTACTCCTGAGCAACAAGACAATACTTGAAGCTCCAGACATCGAAGATCGTCTGGCTATCATTCGACGTGCGACCGGCTTAGACCCCAAGAACTCGTTATTCTTTCTCCCACCAAACACCTCCCCAGTGGAACTGCGAGCGTTCGTCACCTCCGTCCTCACAACCTTGCAACCGATCTGCGTAGAGTACTACCGGGACCTCACAAAACATGCACGTCGCAAGAAACAGAGAGGCGCAATCCCTCCACCGACAGCACCACCCACTCGCGGTACATCACAAACCTTATCTTACCCTGGCTGGGGTGTGCGGTATGATTTCAAGTTGGGTGTCTTCGCTGAATTCAGACAGGAGATGGATGCAGCCCAGAGGCATTACGGCGTAGCACTCGAAGCTCTGTTTACCTCGGACGGTCTTTTCGAGACAACAGCAAGCTGGTCACCTCGATGGGATGAAATTCGCCTGTTGGCTGATACAATAGCCTTTCGCAATATCCGTTGCCAGCTGTGGAACTACCAGTTGACATCTGCGGCTCAGACTTGGCTAAGATATAAAGCAAGGCTGCAAGACGTCCTCGATCGCCGAAGCAAGGGTACTTCGAACTATGGATGGCAAGCGTGGGAGTCGAGATGGGCTCAGCTCATGGCTGAATTAATCCAGCGAACAGAACTACCAGTGTTTCGTGCAGATGGCGACGACGCAGATGAAGAGACGGGCTTGATCTATGCACCACCCGAGAAACAGTTCCTTCTAGGTGAGCGACTGCCGCCTTGGGAGCTGCTTCACCACCCAGGCTATTGGCACAAGCTGTCCGCAGATCATGCGAAGAGGCGGTACATCCTAGCGCGCGAGATGCCTGAGGAGGATCGCACGCCTCCCGGTATGTCTCCTGCGACGAAAGTATCCAACCGAAACCAAATCTACGATCACTACCTGGTCCCACAACCACATGAAGAATTACCGCTACCAGGCAGCGGTGGCAAGGGGTTTCAACATTCAGACGACATCTCCGCCAAGCTCAATGCTGCCGTAAGAGAGTTCAAGGCGCATGGTCAGAATCGAAAAGTAGAGCAGCTATGCTTGGAGGTCGCTAGGACCCTACTGCACGTGAAGAACTTCGATGAGGCATTCAAAGTTTTGCGGCCGCTGTGGGCTTCCATGTCTTGGAGGAAAGAGGGCTGGTGGAGCCTCGCTTCTGAAGTACTATGGGCTCTTCATGAGTGCGCACTACGCGTCCAGGATCGGGAGACTTATGTTGCAACTGAATGGGAGCTCCATAGTCAAGGTCAGTACGCTCATTGTCCAGACTCTTTCAAGTCACTGACAAGGAGCAGCGGTGACTGGCAAGACTCGTTACAAGTATGACCTTTTGTCATGTCTGGATGTGTTCTCAGAAGAGGCTTCACCGGAAAAGGCCCGTGTCAGTCTCGATAGCAAGGACTATCTCTCCTGCGGTAAGATCCCCCCTGCCTTACAACTCGTTCTTAGCTAAATTTGCAGTGTCCATTCATCTTGCTCTTCTTGGCAACGAGGGCAATGTAGGCGAGCCTCTGCGATCCCAGATAGTCGTCACTTCGACTGCAAGGCCTGGTTCGACTCCTATTACGCTGTCCTCCCTCTACGTACAGTTCAAAGGTGGTTTGAACGAGGTACGCCTGGTCCACGAAGTCAATGATGATGCATCGTCTAGCTTCTTTGACTGCACATTGCAGGAGAGCAGTGCGCCGCCAGAGAAGCCAAAGTGGGCCGGCACGTCAAATTTGACATTGCAGCCCGGTCAAACGAAGGTGTACAACTTCCCACTGGTCTTCAGAGAAGCGGGAGACATTGAAGCAACAGCCTATGTCTTTGAGATTGATACAGATCGCTTTATATTGACCTGTTCGACTACCGACCTTCAGACTGAGCCTCACTCGACGTGGTGGACGAAAGCTGGGTCAGGGGTCAAACCACGCAAAGTGAAACGCTTGTCAGGCATCACTACCCACGTCTTGCCGAAGCCACCGAAGATGGAGATCAGATTCCCAGATGTGCGAGAGCAGTATTTCACAGACGAGCCTGTCACGGTGTCAATAGAGATCGCAAACCAGGAAGAGGAAGAAACCGAGGCTGTGCTCGAAGTGCGTCTGCTGGGCCGGTCAAAAGATACACTTGCTTACAACTGGGTCGCACGACCTGCATCGTCGCCGATGAAAGAAGTCCCGCCGGCCCTTGATGATTCTACGGATGTCGACTTGCCTGGCCACGTAGTGGGCAGACTTCCACAGGGCGCCAGAACAACTGAGAAGATACGCTTCACTGCACCTGCAGATCCAGCAGACTACGCACTCGAGGTCAAGGTCCTCTATCATCTACTCAGCGACCGCGAAACACCCATCTCAAAGATCATGATCGCTGATCTGGTCTTCAACTCCCCCTTCGAAGCTAGCTATGACCTCAACGCTCGAGTTCACCCTGAACCTTGGCCAAGCTACTTCGAGCTACAGGAAGCTGAGAGTAACAGCTCCTCAGAGTCACCGGACGCCTTTGGCATCGCTCAGAAGTGGGGTCTGCGCGCAAAAGTTGCCTCGTTTGCCGACGAGCAGCTCATCGTAAAGGACCTTACCGTCCAGGTGCACAGCATCCATGGCGGCGCAGCGTGCGAGGCAACGAAAGAGTTTGCCCCAACGGACATAGCCATGAACCTGCAGGAGCTGCATGAGTGGTCCTTCAGCCTGGACATCCGGAAGAACAACCTCGAAGAGCGCCGCTCAACTGCTCTCGACACAACGCTCGACATCACATGGCAGCGCTCCTCGTCTTCATATGATGAGCCTATCATCTCCTCCCTTCCCATCCCTCGGATACAGATACCATCTTCGGAACCTCGCGTCCTCGCTTCGTCCTTGCCGTCAACAATAGTCCCCGACCTCCTACACCTGGACTACACCCTCGAGAACCCCACGATGCACTTCCTCACATTCGAATTCAACATGGAAGCATCAGAAGAATTTGGTTTCAGTGGCTCAAAACTCAAGGTTGTGCATCTGCTGCCTATGAGCAGGCAAACAGTGCGCTACAATATTCTGCCAGTGCAGCGGGGCGTATGGATCAGCTCTGGCCTCAAGGTCGTAGACCGGTACTTTAACAAGACACTCAGGGTGCAGGCAACGGAAGGACTCAGGATGGAGAAGGGGAGGGTGGAAGTGTGGGTACCAGGTGATGCAGAGAAGTGATCAAGTATAAATGAGGTAGCTACACGAAGGGACCAACTGCGCATCGTCGCCGCCCGGCTTCTTGTCTGAGAAAACATGCCCTGTCTGTTTCTTGACCATATGGTGCAACCTTTTGCACTCTTATCTTTGCTGCTGCATGGTGTGAGATGCAGTGCCCATCTACCATTGTCCTCCTTTCACGACCAGATGACGAGAGTGGACGTCTGCGCAGGGAGTGGCCCAGTCATGACGAAAGCACTTGTCATCGGTTACTGGCAAGCGAGTGGCTGCTGCTGTGCGACGTGAAATATGGGGCGCAACGGGAGACGGACTAGCATCTCAACAGTGAGGCTTCGGTGGACTTTGATCAGCGCGACAATCGCAAAAAGCATGTTTGTGGTAAAATGGCGCTTGTGTGGAATACGAAGGGATTGTACCTGAAGAAAACATGTAGGCTAGCGCTGTGAAGTTGATTCCTGTATATGCACCAGGTCTTGGTCGTCATTGCAGTTTACATGATTGTACTTTGCCCTTACCGCCTTGGGGTAGGTTTGAACATTCCGCACACCTGGTCAAGAAGCAATGATGGAAGCACGGCACTGTGTCGATTTGACAATGATCCTAGTATGAGCAAGGTGACGCTGTCCTTCTTTGTGGGCGGATCGCATGCCTATGTACACATGACCTACTTGCAGTTCAAACGTATACCTACAATGTCATTGACGACAGGTGCCATGTGTGTTCTTACGAACGGCCTATGCAGTACGCAGCTCGCGTGTCTTCTGCACATAGCTCTACGTCCAGAGGGACAAACTGCTGTTATCGTTAGACTCGTGCGTTGTCCAGCCGATGTTGGGCTTCTGGACGTGATAAGGCAGCATCGCTTCACCGGACGAGTCATGTACGCTTCTGCTGTCAGAGCAAATTGGGAAGACTCATGACGCGAGATATACCCGTAGACTCCTTGAACCAAGAAGGTAGGTCGCAAGACAAACACTCAGCGGTGGACCTCATGTCAAGAGCTTCCCGCCTCGCAACCTGAATCCTGATGGATCTCATATCCTAATTGGCTAATGATGACTCTCTTCGTTTATGCATTGTGCATATGCATTAGCTTGCTGACAGTGAGGATGCAGGTCCAGTCACGACCCTAGCTCTTGATGTCTGCATCCACACAAGCAGAGATGATGATCAGAGACATTGGCCGTGGTGTGCCGACGAAGATGATGCTGAGAGTGAAGCCTGGAAAGGACTTACTTCTTTGACGGGTTGGCAACATATTACTTCAAAGCCTGGTTGAAATCCACTTTGCCTTGTCTCACCGACGAGAATCTTTCATCCAAAGGCTGACCGACTGATCAGTAGCTTGCGGATGGAAAGGTCCCAAGGAGCCCCGATCCCTGCACAGATGGATCTGATTGGCTGCTTTGCGTGAGCATGTGACGTGGCGCCGTTTACGGGAGCATCGAAGACACACAATGCTTGTCGAGAACTCGAGTTCTCGCGAACTTGCACGAGAAAGGGTTTGACAATCCGCGGTGATTGGTCGCGATTGGACGAAACTACTGTGGCTTGCATATCGGTCTGCTGCAGCCTGGCTTCCCCATCCACGCTACCCGCGAATCGAGCTAGCTCAAGCCTTAGATTGATCTCGACAACTTCAAGTGTGGTGGTCGAGGTGAACATCTTGGAAAGGGGCAACTAGAAGTGTTAGCGAACGCAGAATCGTGGCAAGTATTCTCGGGGATGGGCGAAGTGCAAATAGATGCGCATGCTGATGCGTCCACTGGATTGTGGCTGTGCCCACCATTAAAGCTGAAGGCAAATCGTGAAGACCTTGTCTGAAAACCTCGCGACGCGTAGGTCAAGGCTTGGAATTGATTGCCACTTTACAAACCAGCTGTGTTTGCACCGTGCAGATGCATGTGCGGGTTGGTGGGTTGGACCTTCTCTTCGAGGTTAACGAGGTGCGTGGCTCCCGGTTATGGACAGCTGAGATAGCGCAACATTGACATGCTCGATGATTGCTGTTACTGTCACTGACAAGATAGTAGCGTAGAAGCTGACTACCATGATGTATTCGGAAAATGGTCTGTCACCGGTGCGGTGCCTGATCTGACTTGCAGAGCGACTTGACTAGCGCGCAAGCCATCCTTCGAGTTGACGCGTATCGAATGCATGATCGTCATATGCAAGCTAGCCAGCCCTATGTCCAATGAAGGGTGTAGAAGAGGAAAGGAGTGGAAGTGGCGAAAAAGTGGTGCGAATAGACGATGACTTAATATGTGCAGAAGCATATGACCCAGATTGCGCCACCTATGCTCTGTCTGTGTCCATGGCATGTCTAATTCTACCAACCTTCGAAGAAAAACAAAACACAGTCCTTCTCTTATTCATGATCTTGAAGATGACGCAACCGGCCGATCCGCAGCCGCAGCTGACTCACAGGAAGTCCGCATGGACACACGTCGACAATCGTATCTGTTGAAAGCATGCTGAGGCTGCTGCCCGTAGCGCGTCGTGAAGCTTCACTTTGAGGTCTTCACGAAGACAGTGTTTCCTGAAGGCCGTGCGTTTCGAAATCGATGAACGGGAACAGGCATCCCCTGACTTGTAACACGGTACCTCGTGGTGTCTGTTGCACCGCCGCTTCCTTCGTTTTCCTCATGAAAAACATGAGGAAGGATCTCCACGATCGAACGATAAGCCCGGCAACAGCCAGCGACGGATTGCCATGTCGGCAAAAGAGCGTTGAGCCAGTCAAGAAGTCCCTGCTCCGAGCTGGGTGGCTACAGCGCTCGTTGCGACTCCTTTACCCTGGTGCACGGAGATGGGGAGGTCGAGGTGAGGTTGTGCACGCCGCCGTCCGTGGCTCGTCTCCGCACTCTAGGCTGACTTTGTTTAGCGCTACCCAGCTTTGTCGACTCCGTCCCTCCGCCCTCCCACACCACGACTGGCATCTTCGCAACTCTTCGTAAGACATGACATGGCTCCTCTTATGGTCGCACGCCTGCGTGTCTGTCTGTCACAATCTGCAGCCAGCTGCACGTGTCAGGTGGCTGCCTTGTGCCTGCGGCCTCCTGAACAGGAATGAACCTCGGTGTACGATGCAGGACTGCTGCCTCGTAGCATAACGTATAGGAAACACGAAATCACAACTCCAAACTCCGACTGAACAGGAAACCCGGCTCGACATCGCTGAGCACCTCGTTCTCGACAAGAGACCCCTGGGACCGATACAAGTACCCAAAGACATGAAACCAAGGAACGTTTTGATCGACGGCAGCAACTATCGACTATCCGCTACGCCGGGCCGCTGCGCTGAGAGGTTTCGTCGACTTTTTAGGTCATTATGAGAAGAGCTTTACATCATGAGGAACGCCGGACATGGATGACAAGGAGAGCCGGTTTGACAACAGAAACGCCAGCGAGCCTCGACACAAGCAGCTCTCTGGCTTACAGATGGCGCACACACGATCAGTCGGTCAATCTGAAGTCGACTGGACTTGGGGATAATGATCACGTGATTATGATCTGACCTCTCTCGGCTATGCCCGGTCCGAGGAACCAGAGTTTGGCCCGCGCAGAATAAGTACTGTAGCCAGAGACGGATGGTGCTTTCTATGATGCTTGAGACGTGCATCTTTCCGTTGGTATATTCGAGGACAGAGAGGGTCCTCGCAGGGGAAACCGGTGACTTTGTCACTGTGTTTCAGGCGTCGATGACGGCCTAAGTTGCCTCTCCTATACGTTCCGCTGAACGTGGCCGAACATCCCAGAGCGTCGCAATTCAATGTATCTGGTGCAGACGAGGAGGTGACACTCATCGGCGAAACGGGACCTATTGGCGAGAGATGGCTTGAGCGAGAAGAGACGTCTGAGGGCTCCGGAACAGGGAGGTTTCGCTTTGCCTCAATCGCACTGACAACGGTCAGCTCTTTGCCATCTCACACGCTTCAAGAAAGACTTACACAACAGTGTCCTGGACATGCCGGACACCTAGCGTGCGCGACGGTGTGTCCGTTCTAACCCAAAACCTGATCTCAGGGACCTGCTGGCGACCCTGGCCACTGTACAGCCTTCCTGGAGCGACACCTTCGTTATTTGCCATGGAGTTCCTCGAAGCCTGCTGGTCCGCGGAGGTATCTTTGATCGTGGACAGACTTGAGATCATCTCATCGATCTCAGCGTTGAACTCGTCAAAGGTCGTCTCCGACACCGGCGGAATGGTATTATGCGTGGAGCTCCCATCGTACATGTTCTGGCTATACGTTGTTGCAGAGCTAGACAACTCGAAAGACGCTGGGAAGTCCATGTGGTCGATGTGATGGGTCGCCGCTTGCCCAACCAATATCGGATCACTACCATTTCCCCTGGTGTTGGCCACCGACCATGGCTCGCTTCCTTGAGGCATCGACATGACACCATTGTCTTGAGCTAAGTCAATATAGTCAAAGTCCATGTCCTGCTGTCCGAACGAAGGCAGGGACATGGAAGTCTCCGAGCTGGGAAGCATATCGGACGACCGAGGGTCGCCGGTCCAATCCATGTCCAACCCAGGCTCGAGTGTTTGTGCTGTCGTACACGGACCGTTCGCGCTAGGTGAGACGGGCAGAGGACCTGCGTCGTGGTTGAGGCCGAAGTAGGAGTTGTCGAGATCAAGTTCTGTCTCGTCAACCTGTTGATCTCTCGATGCGGAGATGCCGTTGCTGCTGGGCTCTGTCATCTCCATCCCTGACGATTGCACAAGTGGGTTCCAGTCACTGCTGACATTGTCCCAGACCTCGTTGCACCATTGGTCAGTCTGCTGTTGCACATGGTTGAAGTTGTCGAAAGGCGGACCCCAGAAAGAGCTGGACTCGTTTTGATTTGGGAAGGTCTGCTGTGAAAAGGCAGGCGGTTCTTCATACGCCGTTGGGCCGGAAGATGGTCCGCCCAAAGTCTCGTTGGCAGCGTAGCGAGGTAGAGCACGTATCTGCGCTTGGTCCTGTAAGAACGCGACCGGATCGAAACCTTGGCCGTGCCAACCCTGTTGGTATGTTGCATCGAAGCCGCCCGGGTGCGGAGCAAGATTCCCTTGATGATGGCGTGGATCAGCAGGTAACTCGCGCGCCTTCTTCCTCGGGTGCCGCTTGTTCTCGTTTGCGGGTTGATATTCGCTCATCTTGTCGGTGTCGTGTCCTGGGAAAAGTTGGTCACAAGAGACGCACTGCCAAAGCAGATGAGTAATGTTGGACGTCGCGATGGAGCGAGGAGCGGATACCCCGCTCTAGAGAGCTTGGGCAAAGAGGCTGGCTGTGTGGACGATGGGTGTGTGTGCGAAGCTGGGAACCAGCTCGGTAGTGCACAAGAGCAGGCGGGCTACTCGTCCGACGTTCTTTGGGATGGAAACCTGACGTCGCGGGTGTGGAGGTGGAATCTAGTCGAGATGCACGCTAAGAGGTGGATGCCTGGCCGCGACGAACAACAGCCTCGCGGTAAAAAAGTTCAACGTTCGCAACGCCGTATAGCAACGCGATGATGACCGGAACGGTAGCGCGCGATGTGAAGAACGACAGAAGACTGGTGACTGCGTATGATGGTGCTGTGGTGTATGAGGGAGCTGAGGTCGATGAGTCTGGGCACAGAGAGAGTCGGAAGTACGATTACGCACCTTGAGTCCTTCGATTTGCTTAAAAGCACATCTGCTCAGCTAGTTTGGACCACACTTCACTTTCGAGGTCTCGGCCTTTCTTTAGTCGGAGCTGTTCGTGCTTAAGCAAAGGAAGTCACTATTTGTGACTTTGCGGGGAAATGGGAATACCCCAGAAGCCCCGACAACAACGGTCAAAGAAGCGTTGCAGAGGAACCTACACGTCAAGCGAGCACCACAGCAAAGCACGAGTTGGTGATGGATGAGTCGGTGAGGCCAACGACGTCAAGATGCCAGTGGATACCTCGAAAGCAAGGTAGAAGGACCAACCGGCAACTAGTCTTGGGGCAGTGCTCGCGAAATGACCACTCACCACATCAACAACATCGTGTGCGACTTACCGGACACGACCCTGATATGACTACAATGTGTGTATTCAACTTGATATCCGCGTAGATCTTCTGGTATTGAAGATGCTGATGTGCTGCAACGTCCACGTGACTGGCTATCACGGCAGCATGGCGGCAGCATGCTTAGGCGAGGACTTGCTGCGGCATACAACAGCAAGTATGTAAGACGAGCGCGATGCGAGAGGCGGCGAGGGGACCAGGCTGATCGAAAAGTGGAAGACAAAGGATAAGGCTATAATTCAATCTTCAGCAGCAAAGACTACGAGTGTATACCATCTCCAAATCGTGAAGCCAGTGGGCGGTGCGACTGCACTCGAAAGGCCGTGTGCGTAGAGGAAGGTTGGCCACGCTGAAGGGTAGGTTCTTCAAGAGCGGAATCCCAGACATACCGCAGAGGGCCATGCAGGTGGCTCGACTCCAAAAGCACGCTGTCTCGAAGACGCTGTGGTCAAACAAGTATCTCGAAGAGGCAAATTGGTCGAAACCTTTCACTTGTAAGGGATCAGGCTCTACTTTATTGATATCAAGCCTCCCCCAGCCACACAGGAGATCCAGGCCAGGGCTTCCTGCATGTCATATATCGGCCCCATCCCCACGGTGGGGACAGAACGGCAGATGTTGGTGGTTACATTGTCGGTGGAGCCACCGACGTCCCTAGGAATGTCCACAATGCAGCCTCAGCGCCAGTTGACGCAAGCTACTGTATCCACTAATGCACAAGACGACTCAGTATCGAGTCCACTTTCTGAGAAATCGAGTTTAAGCGACGACACTACATTGCAATAGAAGTTTAAAAGACACCTCAGCACATTACTGTACCTCGATGCCCGTGGAGTGTTACGCAACTGTCTGTGAGCCTCACTGTGCGACTCAGTCGCTGTTCAGCGTATCGTTCGGGCTTTCTCAGTCTCTTGAACGTTCTGCTATACCATGTAGGAAGATGGACGAAAATGGGCATGATCGTCCGATGGCACGCAGAGAAGCGCGCGCATTAGGTCTTCAGCATACTGAAGCGGTAGGAGCGCCTCGTCTATTGCGGCCATGCTCCATCACAGTGAAGTAGGTGTGTGGGCGTGCATGAGAAGGCGTCGATGTAGTCCTGGATGCATCCATGTAGATTGAGCCAGGCGCGGCTCGGATTCGTGCGAATGATCCTCAGGCCGCTAAGGCACGACTCAGGGCGAGGCTGAAGCGGGTCAGAGGGTCTTGCTCGAGCTGGTATGGATAAGCGAATCTGTACGCGATCTCTGTCCCTTGATTGCGTCAAGTGCTAGAGCCGAGCCGTACATAGCTTTGTGGCTCTGTCGTTCGATCTCATCGGCGCCGAGTCCAAAGCAATCGTTTCGCTGGTCTCAGTCCGCGAGGCTTGGGAGCGCGTCTGGAGAACTCATGCACACGACCCCGCCTGTTCTCGCAACCACCATTGCACACACCTTGTACTACGCGCGCAATCCATTCGTCAGCTGCCTGCAGCATAGCATCCTTCGTTCAGCTTTGGCTGAGGACGTGCAGAATGATGGTGTGTTTACTGATCGCCTGGGCAGGGATGATGGTCGCCGTTCTTGCCGCAACAACCATCGGCCCCCAGCCCGTGCCAATGATGGTAGCCGCCCACTTGCGCAATCCAACCATGACTCGTGGGAAATTGGTCTGTCTGCTTTGCTAGGAACGGACCGGGACCGAGCCTCTGTGTAAAGTCGTATCCCGTGAAACAACTCTGTCGACAAAGTCTCTGATCCAAAGGAACGGCTCCTGGAATGGTAACGCATTGTGGTTTTCGAAGGGACCAGAAATCACGCGGAAGGACCTGGAGATGTTGACATTGTTGACAAGGATTTGATCGAAATGTGCGCCTATGTGTTTGGACTCTGTGCAGCGACTCCCGCAAGGTCTCACCCGCCTCCCCGCAGCCAGCACCTGACAAAACTTCACAAACCAACACCGGCAGTTTCTGTGTCTGGTGCTTCGATTCACCTTGGCAAAGCCTTCAACGACGCTAAGTCGACTTGATTATCTGGAGAAACAACGACAACGCCATCCCCCGGAAATCATGCAGAAACCTTGGGAACTGCGGCTGCAGATATTATAATCTCCAGAAGAGTCACTGTGAAAGAACGCATTGACAATACGGCTTCGTCATCCCGCCTCTGCATAGTTACGGTATTCGTTCTAGCTACGAGCTCATGTGCTTAACGCGATGGTGCTTGAGAAGTGCGTCTGACCTCTTATAGCTGCGATTGCATCCCAGCGCGTTACAGGTATACACAATTGTTTGTCTGTGTGTGCGCAAGATGTGCCGCCCTCGATTGCCCCGCCTAAACTTTCCGGTGAAGATTGCATTGCAATCTTCCATGTTACATCTCAAAGGATCTGGATAGCCAGCGGGAGTGCTTTCCATCGATGGGGAAGGTGAGGGCGCGTCGTCCTGGAGAGCCAAGTACGTTTGCTCGAGAGGCTCAGGAGCCGAATGACGACTTGAAGGCCTGGGATTTGTCAGTCATCTTAGGCTCTGCGAATTCAGGACTACACACCTGCCAAAGCCGTTTGGAAACAATGCGCTAGCATATGGCCCCTGCCGCCATGGTACGAGCATATCACGGATGGAAGTACATTCGTTGTACAGGTGTAGATTCGGTGAGCTTGAGGTCCTCGTATGTCCGTATTGAGGAGGAGACATGTTAGAACAGACAACGAAATCGCTTAAGCCTTGAGCTCCGCCACCCCATGGCGTCAAAAAGTTGCTTTCGTCGATCCTCACATCGTGAGATGACTATGGCGCATTGTTAGGCATCCGCTGAACAATTGGAACCTCATTGAACCCGTCCAGCGTTGGGGAATACGGTTCCGGATGCGACGGATCGATGTAACCGAGTGGTAGCTGGTGTGCAATTTGGAGCCGTGGACCATCTCCCAAGTCCACATGCGGCTCATGAACTACGCCATGGTTTGTTGAATTTGAGTCAGCACCGAAAGCCATCCCTGAAATTCCGAAAGTGATCTGTGGAACATGCGTGGTGTCGAAAGGAGGAACACCGGCTTGAAGCCCTCGCAAGGTGTTCGAATTTGCTATACCACCGAACATATACTGATCTGAGATCTGATGCTCCTCGCTTGTCATCGGATACGCGATGATTTGAATACCCGAGGTTGCGCTCATGTTTGGACAATGTCCACTGTACGGTTCAGAAACATCTGCCAGATCCCTTTCAACAGTGCTGGGCCGTAACGAGGAATTCCAGTGATCCAATTCGAGAGAATCAGAGTTGGCACAGGACGCAATTGGAAACTCTTCTTCGAGGAGCCTGAGTTCTCCTGAATTCATGTTGTCGAGAGCGTTTCGCTTTGAAGACTGACTTGTACGAAAGACGCTCGCTGGGGTAGGTTTGTGCGCGTTTAGGAAGTGGCCATTAACAGTCTTGATTGTTCAAGCAGGAAGGTAATCGTACTGCTTGCAACCGACAAGGTCCATTTATGAGCACTCACTACACGGCACAACACAGTCCGATTCCAGCACCTATCCGCAGTGTATTGATTGACCCACCCATTTTGACTATCGAACCGTTCAAAGTCATCTCACAGCCTCAAACCCTGCATCCAAGATGACAATCCTTTCCATCAGGGATGTTCTCTAGCGGCTTCGTGACCTAGTACGCGCAGGGCTGTATTCGCTGAGGTCAGAAGTGCTTCAACAATTGACGTTCAACCGTTCTGGTAGCGGTCGCTAATACATATAAAGGCTAGAGCGTGTGGGTCAGGTGAAGTCGGGAGATAACCCGTGTATTCGACTCCGTCAATATCTCAGACGGACATCGATGGTCATAAGTAGGTGCTGCTGCCAATCGGATGATAGAGCCAACGAGGTTGACCCACCAGTAGTCAAGAACCAAGGTTGATCAAGCCCAAGCTGAGTAGGCTGCGCGCCGGGAACTCCTCTTACGCGTTGTAAAACGCAGCCTTGTTGTAAAGATGCCGTCTACTATCGTAAGGACGTCAAATTTGTCACCAACAACCTGTGCGTAAGATGTGCATTCACTGTGCACCAATGGACACGGTTTCAGGGCCGTAACCCGACCAGTTCGTTGTCCCGCGCAATTGCAGCAGTTCGTTGCAATATCCTGGGACCATGTTCAACGAGCTACAGCATATAATACGAATCAAGCTGACAACCTTGCCAAACATGGTAACCTCGAACCGCCTGCACGGTCGTGGTACGCACGGGCCGATCCTTCCCTGTAAGCATTGTCAATGACTCGCATTGCGCGGATCAAACGTGCGCACCTTACACAGAGGGCCCATGTCTTTCATGCTCGGAGAAGTACAGACATTGCGTACGTTCTCACCGGTGGATTCTGCTCACTATTGTTTGAGTTCTGGCCCAAAGCTCTAGTCTAGGCGTTTTGCAAGGCGTTGCGCATCCTCAAGAAAGCCGGAACCGGATTAGAGGGGGCAGTGTTCTTGTGGACAATTGCCAGTTCTCCTTCTCCACTGGCGAGGTAGTCATCCTCGCCATTGGATCAGCTGATCCCACTTACGCGTCAGTGATCTCAGATCAGCCATTCACCAGGTAAACTTTCAATATAGCAATGCCGGACCTTTTTTTGGTACGATCAAACTTTTCGAGTCTTGCCTTACTGAAAGTTTGCAACCATTGAGTTCAAGTTATTGCTTTGGCAGTGAGCTTTCCCTACTCAAACATTCTTCCACGCCCTACAAGACTAGTATCGATCAGGAAGCTTCACTTCCACAAGAGGGGATCATTCTTGAGCAACGTAGTCGATGCCTTGTTCGAAATGGTGATGTACGATCGGTTCTTTCGACCAACGCTCCTTACTGTTCCCGGTATGTCTGGCCAGAGTCATGGGAGACGGCACGGGCCAGCACAAGATAGCCGCACGGTCCAACTTGTGCCGCTATCTGCACCCTTTAGCTAGCCAGCAGGGAACATGTTTCCGCCAGCATTTCAGGTGAACATTGGACTTTCACCAGAGGTCTGAGCACACCATTCCGTGCCTTGCACCTTGCCAGCTCCGCCTCTTACGTTGCGGGGTCTGAAATCTCGCTAGTGCCCGGGTGTTCATGCCGAACACGGGGCTATGTTCCGTAGAGACTCCTGCGCAATCGAGTGTGTTCCGAATTAGTGCATGCGTGGAGAGTCAAAGTGATCAATGATTGGGACTATCGAGGATATCGAGCAGACAAAGACCAAGCCTACTCGGGTAAACCGGACGCATCCAATGTGTGCGGTCAGGTAAGTGCTATGGCGCAGACAGGAGGGACCAAGGGTAACAAAGCAACTTACGACGCCTCGATCTACGCGACTGTTCCTGGGGTACATTGTGCTGGAGCAGATGAGGTTGCGCGCCGTGAAAAGCAACTAAGTATCTGCAGTACCGTATGATGAAGTTGTGGCATCCGTGCGCTCGATCTTTCCAAAATTCCATCTCGGAGCTGCCCTGAACGATACGCTCCTGCTGTGTGCTCAAACGCGCAATCCTAATAACACGGAATCTTGCGCGCTCTCGAATCTGGGTCCACGCGCTACGTCATCTGGACGAACCTCGCAATTTCTCGTTGCATTTCAAACCCGCCCACCAACAACCCGTGCACTAAGGCACTCCTTCGGCGAGAACATCGACTGCAGGCTACGCATGACGACGTGTGCTCACCCAAGTTCTGCCCAATGTTGTCCGGAGCTTCGAGGCACAGGGTCGTCAGGTAGCTCAGGATGGTGCCTTCGATAGTGCTTGAGGCGTGCATCTTGTCGTTTGAAATTACGGGAACACGATTGCACAACGCAAATGAAGCCAGGATGGCCTCTGTTTCGTATGCGTCTATGTCGAGCAAGATTGCCGTGTCGATACTTCCCATTGAATTCAGCGGCGCAGCCCGGCTCGCCGCAGCAAAGACTTGGAGGTAGCGATGGAGACGTTGGAACGCGTGGCGAAGTCATACTTCTGGGCGAGCCAGTTTCGGATACAGATGGCTCTCGTGACGGGAGTTGCAGCCAGCCTTGACCCTGCGGTCTGTAACTTGTTAGCAGGATACCTCGCAACATGGAAGACCATCCCACCTGGTGTCAGTAACCGTAAGCTGAGTCTGGTCTGCCTCATCGAGCGGTGTGCTCTCACCGGCGTGCACCCGACGAAGCTTTGGGTGCTCGTCGCTTCGTGAACAGCGACATCATGCGCGCCGTACGTCTGCGCCATCTGGTGCATCATTATATCATGCCAGCCATCGGAGCCGCTGTCCATGTAAGTGGCGATATCGAAGTCATGGCTAGGTCTGATCACTCCCCCCTCCTGGCCGGGGCTGACACTGCTCGGCACATGCCCTCGATGTTCGGGTCGAAGGAAAGTTTGCTGGTCCGAGGGTTGAGTCGAAGTGGAACTGTGGTCGAAAACACCACCTTGAGGAATGCTTCCGTGAGAGTGTCGTGTAAAGGATCCGTAGTTAGCTCTATGAGGTTGACTCAAGGACTGCCTTCGTTCGTTCGATGTCATGGTCTGGTACCTTCCAAATTGCGACCCCTGGCGGAGTGATGACTCTTCAAAGTCCACTCTACAGTTCATGCGCGGATCATGGTCGATCAGGTCGGTCAGATCACTTGAAGAGCACGGTGCAGCCTCGTCCAAGCGAGGATCCATGGAATGATGGATGGGAGAACCGTTGCTGAACTGCTGCACGGCTGGCAAGTATTCTTCCCCTAGCTGGTGGTAGGCCATCAAACGTCCACCGTTTGCAAGCTCTGCATCGACGTGGCCGCTATAGTCAGCAGGATATCCAGCGGTAAAGGGTGATTGGGGTATTGGCGCTTTCGAATCTTCCATCCGTTCTGAAGACCGACTAAGCTGTTGGGGATGTCTCTCGTGTAGGCGAGTCACACTCTGGTGGCCTGTGTCGACATGAGGCTCAGCCCAGATGCCATCTTCCTCTTCCTCGGGCGGCATACTTTCTCGGGTTCTGCACATCTTTTCTGCCTCCAGAGACTCAATAGAGCCCACAGTCTACCTCTTTCCTGCAACAGAAGACCAGAGCATTAGATCTCTGCGACTCGAATAGAGATAGCCTCGACGTTTTGGCCGACAGTATCGTAGCCCCTGGCTGAGGCGGCGAAGCAGAGTGGTTATGGACGGTGTTATCAATCCGGTAAGTCGCGGTGTTCGGTTGTGTTACAAGGACACTCGAGGATCGGTGGGATGCCGTGGGCTCGCGATGTGAACAGAGAGACCGTTTGTCCTGAGTGCTCTCAGATTGGACCAGTAAGGCTGTCTGAAAGATCTGCCCCGATTTGCTATTCGTTGCGATGTGGGAACGAGGTGCGCTGTACTAATGAGCCTGATAAAGGACGTACGAGAGTAAACTTACCCATCCGTTCAGGTGGCTGCTCCCACGGCGGCCGCATAAATGGCCTACTCTATCCCGCCCCACCCTACGTGCGGGTAGCTACCAGGCTCGGCGGTAATGTACTCGCCGTGAGCGCGACGTCCGGGATCAGGATCTGGCGCGTCGAAGCCACGCATCTCACACTGCGGTGGGGAAAATGTACATGTATCAGCCGTCGGCTGCAGTTGACATCGAGCCTCTACGAAGGAGATGGCAGTGCGAAGTTCCGACGAAGAAAAACCTGGAAAACTTAATCTGGAGGACCTCTTGGGCCATCGCCAATCATCGCCCGTAGGACCACTTCTTTACGATCCCCTCCACCGACGCTGCCGCCCAACTACTACTCACCCTTGACTATGATATGAGATTTCGACTGCTTTTTCAGGCAGCCATCCCGCAGCAGATCACGCCTATGATGCAGTCTGATGGTGACGAGTTACCCGATGCTTGTGCTTGATGGACCTGCATCTTCCGGGACCTGCCGCCCGCCTCGGCAGCTCCAGCGGTATTGGGGCAGCAATGCCGTATAAGGAACGAGATGCGATCATAGTGGTTTCAGGCAGCAGTCATGGGCATGCCAGTGTTGTGGGTGCTGGTATGGCTGTTAGGATGAGGCAAACAATTCGACGCTCCGCAGATGCCGCTGAGTACTGACAAGTCACACATCAATCGAACAACAATGATCAAGTCATAGCCAGGAGCAATGGTTTTGACGCGAGCACTTGGAGTGTCAACACAAGCTAACGCTTATAGGTGCGTAAAGAGACACCAAGCAGACGAAAGACCCCTAGACGTGCTGCGAACTCGGTCGCTGCTCTGGTTACTATATTCTTGACACTGGAATTTCCCCGTTTCTCTTTTCTATAACCGTGTCACACACAGCCAGGAAAGATTTGAGTATGCGAAATCTTAATGTCTACGCAGGTCTGCTGCTGCAGTGCTCATTGTCAATCCTTTGCGACTCTGTAGTCCAGTTTTTAGCGCATGCCATGAGAATCTATGGGTAGCTATGACCGACTGACGGACTATCTCCCAACCTCCCATGAGTGTGGTTGCCTTCTCCGCCAAGGTGGACTGCGCTTGCGCTAGCTGCGCCTCAAGTTCGGCGATGCGGTCTTTGTCAGATGACATGATGAGAGTCGTTTGGTACGTAGGTGGGTAGGTAGTGGGTGGTAGGTGGAAAGACCCGTACGCGGCGGTCTAGGTCATTTATATGTACGCGGCACGAATACCGACCTTTCACTCGCATCTGAGACACTCGCATTTGCCAGTAGTCAGTCCTTCACTTCCAGTAGTCTCTTTGATGATGGCTTGGCAAGCAAACACCACTGCGGTCTGACGTGCTGAGACAATTGCTATGGAGGCTATGATAAGAGTAACAAAGTATGGGGTTGGGACCGTCTCTCGTGTCGGCGTTCAAGCAAACACATCTGTCGCAAATCTGCGCAAGGTCAGCTGGGTCAAAGAGCAATATAATTTGGGAGATTTGCCTTTCGTTTCTGAGACCCTCGAACCACTCCCTTGCTTTCTGATCATCCACCTCTCTACCTTCTTTCTTCATCATGGTCTCCTTTGCGATCTTGATGAGAATCTCCTGCGCACCAGCGCCAACGTCCCGGCTACCGCAGACAAAGAGCTTAGCGCCCGCCTCAAAGAGATCGACGATTTCTTGCCTGTCATGGTACAAGCGGTCTTGGACGTACTTGCATCCTTCGGACTGTTCGGAGGCGCGTGAGAAGGCATAGCGGAGGGATACTGCACCGAGCTGCTCCCAGCGCTTTAGCAGGTCAGCGTACAGAAGGTCGCTATCAGGACCGTGGCATCCATAGAAGAGAAGCGCGGGAGCAAGTTCACGGCCAGCAGCAAGTTGCGCAGCGCGCTCTTGAATGAATCCGCGAAAGGGTGCAAGACCTGTGATTGATTAGCAGTTGTCATTGCAGAAAGGGTGACAGAAACCCTACCTGTACCAGCAGCGATCATGATCACTGGTACATTCTTCGAGTCCTTGGGCAGGTGGAAAGCCTGGTGGCTCGATCGAACACTGACATGTAGTCTGTCGCCAGCTGCAAGATTGGACAAGTAGTTTGTGGCAACACCGACAAAGCGCCCTTGACCACTCAAAGCAGGTTGATCAACGACGGCATAGGTGAGTGTGACGTTGTTGGGGTTCCACAAGGGTGATGAGGAAATGGAGTACTGGCGGACTCGCATGGGGGGCTGCATCTTCAAGAAGACGCCAAGCGGCAGTTGAACTGAAGGGAAGCGCTCGAGAAGATCCAAGACGGAGACGCGCTTGGCTGTGATCTCTTCGCCAAACGCGTCCTCTGCAAGACGTGTAAGCTCTTTCTGGGTGGCTTCATCTCGTGTCGCGTCCGCAAGAGCATGCACATTACGCTTGCTCGCTGGTTGTGCAAGCTCAACGTACGCTCCAAAGACATCAAGGGCACTGATGGGCTGGCCTACGGGCAACGTAGTGGGACCAGCCGAAGAAAGGGTCAGCATGCTGTCCCAAGACAAACCGAAGTGCCGCATCGCGCGCTGAATGTTCTCCTTGGGGTTCAGAGGAAGAATTGCCAGGTAGTCGCCAGCCGAGTATGTCATGTCAGAGGGGAGACTGATCTCGATGTGTCTCTTTTCAGAAACGCCGGATCCAGACAAAACCTGAACTTCTTCGACGCGCGCTTCACGTACGTCTTGACGAAGAGTCGATGATCGCGGTGTTGAGATCTCAACATCGAGCGTAGCTTCCAACGATCCCTCGCCTTCTGCTTCGGCTGACCCGTACTTCTCCCTGACAGCGGGCCAGAAGATCTGGTCTTCCCAGGTTTCGAACTCCGTGAAGATGTCGCCCTGAGCAGCATCCGCGGTGCCCATGTCGACAAGGCGAGTAGCTCCAGCCTTCTCCAGTTCCTGGTTGAGGTACTTCGGAACCTTATGGAATGTCTTCGCCCAGTCGCGATGTCCGCAACCAAAGACAGCATACGAAACATCCTTGAGCTCATCCTCTTTCAGCGTACCAACCCACTGTACGAAATGTGTCGCATTGTCTGCCGGTTGACCCTCGTACGACGCTGTGACGATGGCAACAGGTCTGTCAGTTGGTAAATTGTCCTTGGCAGTGTCCAAAGTGTCGACGACATCAGCTCTGAACCCGTGGTTTGCGGCATCACTGGCCAATCTGTTGGCAAGTGCCTCGCAAGTGCCGCTGTTCGAACCGTAGTAGATAGACATTGGCTTTCCTTTCGCCAGCTGCTCCTTGCGAATCTGTGGCGAACCATTCGCTGGCGGTGGGTCATTGAGTGTGGCGGAAGCAAGTGCACGCTCAAGAGCCGTCGCAGACACGCCACTACGTAGATGCGCGCGCATGTAAAAATCCTTCGGCTTGATAGTGAGTGTTTGCTTAATTTGAAGCTGATACGATGGGTCATCCATGGAGAAGTTGAAATTCTGCAGAAGCATCGCCATCACAAGCAAAGCTTCTTGCCAGGCAAACGGTCGACCAATGCAACCTCGCATGCCATTACCGAACGGTTTCCAAGAGTTGGGAAACTCCTTTTCACGGCGGTTGAATTCTGCATCGAGCATTCGCTCAGGTCGGAACTCCTCTGCATCTTCTCCATACACAGCAGGGTCGCGGTGGATTTTCGGGAACAGCGCAATGAGCGGTGTGTTGGCTTTGACTGGGTATTTGCCACCAATAAGGGTGTCCTCCTTAGCAGTGATTCCTATCGATGGGGCCGTAGGGGATAGTCGAAGGGACTCTCGTAGAACGGCGTTCAGGTATGGCAGCTTGGTAAGATGATCGACGGTGATGGGGTTCTTACCGATCACCGTGTCGACTTCCTGTTGCGCAGCTTCATATGCAGCGGCATTTTTGAGCAGATAGTACCACGTGAACGAGAGGAGTCCGGACGTCGTTTCGTGTCCAGCAATCAGGAATGTGATCATGTTGTCGACTACGCTGTCGTCCTTTGACTGATCAGTATCCGTGCCAACAGGTCAGAGTGGTCGTACTTACCGACATGGTCCTGCCAGTCTTGGGATCGACGCCTTTAAGCATGCCATTGAGCAGGTCCTTCTTGTCGGTCGGGTTTTGTTTGCGTGTGTTGATTACGTCGAAGCTTGTCTTGCGGAGCAGCTCGATGTCATCCTGATACTTCTGACTCTCAGCGCGGTAAAACATCTGTGTAACGACATCCCTTCGTGCGCGATCTCCGCTGACCTTCAAGAAATCCGCCATAGCTTGGATCATCGGGTGCATACTCTCTGAGTAGTACGAGTTGAAGCGGTAGTCCATGGCACACAGTGCGATAGTGTCAAGTGTTAACCTTGTAAAGTCGTCGGTGACCTTGATCTGGTGATTGGGCCCGTGACGTGCCCACTTCATGACAAGCTGCGACGCGATATCGTGCATCTCTGGGAACATATTGCGAATAGCCAAGGGCCCGAGCTGAGGAAGCAGCACTCGATGTGCGATACCCCAATTCTCTTCTTGTGGACCCCGTGCTGTGAAGAGACCGTCGTGTACACCATTGCGGACCTGTTCCAGCGCAGCCGCGATGATTTTCGAGAAGCGCTCCTCATTACAGATCTCGTCCATCAATGCTTGTGATCCAACCACGATACGTTCATTACCCGCAAGATTGAATTTCCATATCGGACCTGGCCATGTCAGTAGGGAAACGATGAATTTTACGGAGATGCGCTGTACCATATGTATCTGTGAGGTTGCAGAGCGACTGGATGGGGTTCTCGGCGTCGATGTCCGAGATGTTGCCTACAAAAGGAAGCCCTGGAGGTCCAGGAATGGTCGCTGATTCTGAAGACATCGTGTGCTATGGAAAAGCGTAAGTTGCAATGGGATCGCGAGTGCTTGTTGGAGATATATGTTGAATTTTGGAGTGCTGCGCTCGTCCTATGTTGCATCGGAGGCTCCTGATTTCGTCCACGCATGAAACGGCACCACAGATGACGCAGTGCACGCACCGCAGCTCTCGCAAATCACGTCGCGTATATCGAAGAGATTTCGGGGCGATCTGAAAGCTGCTCGACTGATGCCTCGGTCGATGTTGACTGACACGAGGGCTCTGATTGGTCAAAGCCTTATTCGGAATGGGGAGCCCGACGGAGCTCGACCACGGAGGATCAGGGATCGGCCGAGGCTGGAGGTTGGTCTGCACAAGACCTCCGATGCTGAGTGTTGATAATGCAGTTGTGTTTGGTTACACTTGCGAGATGACGGAGGCTGTGCTGGATGTGTTTGACGGTTCAGCTGTGAGGAGAAGGAGATGACGCCGCATTGCTGGAGCTTCGAGGTTCATGCCCGCCATGCAGGCGGTCAGGCAACATGGAGCCGAACACAGTCAATTGGTCCACACGCTACTGTTCTGACGCAACGCTTGTACGTCGAATCATTCAACGACACCGTGTTCCGCCATCCTCAAAGATGCTCGTTCAGTTATTCGGTGCGGCGCTGTCCATTCGCATCTGGCTTAAGCGTCACCGTGAGGTGCAGCCTTGTGGATGACGACTGTCGTGGCTGCGCCTGCCAAAACGCGAATAATCAGGAGACTTTCGTTGGATTGATCACTGCCGTAGTGCAGCTGCTCTGTGGTGGCCTTCTATCCTTCGTCTTTGTCAACTCTGTCGAGCAATCGTAGTGGTAACGAAAAGACTCATAGTCAGTGGCGATGCGTCCCTGCCTGTGGAGTTCCATCGTCAATATGCCTGATTGCTTAGGAGCCTTGGAGAATAGGGTAAATGGCTGAGCATCAACCAGCGTCAAAGAGATGCTCGAGAGCTCGGGTTGGCAGTACTTCTGCGTGCTATGTCAGCCGGCTTGGGAAGGAACGACATGTTAAGCCCTTATGTCGTAACTGTATCTCTCGTTGATCATGCATCAGCAAGCATGGCGGGTGAGGAGAATTCAGATCATGCTTCAATGTCTGTGAATGGGGAAGGTGAGTCGTGCGACCCGGAAGTGAATAGAAGCCAAAAGTTCTGCCGAGGTTGTCGACATTGGGAGCAACGCCGCTCCCGCTTCCATTCACCTTCAGTCCCGTCACGTGTAGACGTGTTTATAGGGTCCAAGCTAGCCATTGAAAGAGAACAAGGTGGGTCTAGCGCAGGTTATTTTGCTCGACCCTACGGGCTGGCTACCCTCACGTTGCATCACCACACGACTGTGAAGAACACATATAGGCATAGGCATAGGCATTACGTTTTGATTGTTCTGCGTTGTTATACATGTCCACCATTACCTATCACATTACCGTTTCATTATGTCATCCATCACAACCCACTATAATCTCGATACTCGACATGTCTACAAGGCGAGGATAGCAAGGGCAGCAGCACCAAGGAGGCCAGCGGCCTGGGTGGCCTGGGCAGCACCACCAGTGAACTGGCTAACGCTGGAGCTAGCAGCAGAAGCACCACTGGAAGCAGCGCTACCAGCAGCAGAGGTAACAGACGCAAGAGCGCTAGAGACCTCGCTAGCAATGCTGCTCGCGGCCGACTCGACGGCGGAGCTGGCGGCAGAAGCAGCAGAGCTGGCCTTGCTCGCGGCAGCAGAGGTCGCGGACTCAACGGCGCTACCGGCAGCAGAGGTGACAGATGATGCAGCGCTGGCGGCAGCAGATGTGGCAGATGCGACGGCTGAGGAGGCGTTGGGGATCTCGATGGGGACGCCGGCTTGCTGGCAGGTAGACTCGACAGCGGAGATGGTGGTGGCCTGGTCGTCGGCGTTGCAGGCGCCTTGAACACAGGGCTGGACGGATGACAGCAGCTTTGCACCTTGCTTGCAGTGGCAGGCGAAGTCGGTCAGGCCGGAGCAGCCATCCGACGTCAGAGGGCCGATGAAGCAGTTCAACTAGTGCGTGTCAGTGGGATAGCTGAAGGGGCAGGATGTCGTTGGTCACATACAGCACAGGAGGGGATGTTGTTGAGCTGGGCGGAGGCAACAGTGGCCAGGGCGATGATGGAAGTGAGGGCGAAGGTCTTCATTTTGGCGTCGGTATAGTGTTGAATGGGCGGGGGAATCAAGATTGACTGGTTTAGTGATGGTTTACTTAAAGAACTTCCGACGAAGATGCAGCGTTTTATACACCAACATGGCATGCGTTTGCCTTGACCAGGTCACACCTCGTATTCAGGGGATCCATCGCTCATCCTCGTCACATGCTCTTTACTGTTGACGTCCGACCGCTGGGGATGTTGGGAGATCCCTCGAGACGTGTTCGGGCTGGATCGAGGGGAAGATTTGCTCGCCGAGACGAGATGTCACCGCAGCGAATGGAAAAGAGAATATTGCGGGAGCAATTGCCCTTCTCTCCTAAGTGCGCGAACTTTCTGGGATAGCCTCAACGATCCCTTTTATTGTCTCGGCACAAAGCGAGCATCAGGTCTTAGTTGATTGGCTGTAGACACTGCGCTCTTACGTCTGAACTTGTTGCGGTGGGAGCAGGACGGGGGTGTAGTCTTGTTAAGAGACCAAGACCGGTGCCCCAGACGCCACAAGTCTTACTTGATTGGTGTGGTGCTGTAAGTGGTCTGCGGGCGTTGATCGCGGCGGGCGCTAGTTTTGGCATGGCGTGATGCAGAAAATCCGGGGTGGCTTGGCCGTTCACAAGCTCGCGCGTACTCAAACGCGACGTCTTGCTGGCACAGACAGCGAGCATCGTATAACCAATTGAGAATTCGTATAACCAATTGAGAAAGGCGTTCTCTCTGGGCTTTAGATAGTTGTGGTGGAATATTGGTTCGAGGGTTTGTCGTTGTGTTAGCATTTCTAACGCACCGCTCGACGTCCCCCTTCGTCGTCATTCTGCCGGGGGCAAGTATTCGCGCAGGAACTGGGCCAGTCGTAGAGCGGATGACACTCCCGGGCTGCACGCCTTGACGTTACACTTGGAGGCCTCAATTCTATATGCCAGAAATTAGCAAGTGGCTTGCAGTCTTCCGGAAAAGCCGGCGAATGTCTCGTGAGCATTGCGCTGCGCTGTACCTGCGTCTGCAGCCTCAAGCTGTGAGCCATACTGAAGAACACAACTGCCGTTGCGATCGTAACAGTCGACGATGGTGGCGCGTCTTGTAGGTAGATCAAGCCAGCTTCAGAAAGATTGCAACGTGTTTATGTCGATCGAAATGCAATCCTTGATGGCGGGTTCGACGGCTCGGTTGGTTGACTTGTGAAGTTCCCTCGGCAGCATGTGCGTGCACATGAGCCAAGCACAAGCACAAAAACCTGGGGAAACCTGGGGTCACCAAACGCTTGATTCGAGCTGACCTGAACTGAACGTGCACCTGACGCTGCTCTGTTCATATTCACATCGCCAATGCCTTGATACACGCGAGTTGTGTGCGCAAAAACGTCGATAAGATTTGCAGCCTCGTTAAGGAGATTTGACGTAACAGGGCGGGCCAGAAAGGAAGCTCGATGTTTTGGAGCTAACCACTTGTGACGCAGTAGCAGATTCAGCCGGTTCCCAAACAACGGGTACTGGTGAGTTTTGCGGTCACTCGCATTGCCCATTTCCAAGGCGCGGAGCGCTTCATGTCGATGATATGTTGTGAGCAAGATCGATGATCTGTGTGTGTGGAAGACTCGCCCAGGTTGGAACTCGTGAGGACTGTCGGCTATTGAGGTCTTACGCCGTGGCTCTCGGGGCTAGCGATGTCCTGGCCTAAGATACAGCTTACCTGCTTTCCAAGCATTCATCTTAAGAGATCACATCCGCCCTGCGTTGAACCCTGAATGTCAGCATTCACGTACGCAGACTGACGTTCGGCGGCTCAAAGCATGGTTGGGCGACTGGTCGTCAATGAAGCGCGGTTGTTTTCGAGACTGAACCGACGTGAACAAGTGGTCAAGTGGATTCCTTCGACGAGATAGATTTCAGGCAGCATTGAGCCTTCTTGTAGTGGTCGCTTTGATGTCGAGATCAGCCTTGTGTGTTGCGCCATCTCGTTGGGCTGCTCTTTCCCTTCGAGCTAATCGATAGATGACTAAGCCCGCGCTGTGGCAGGTCGCGCTAAGGAAATCCCCATCGAGCTTCACGCCGCGGTGGACAGTTTCAACGGCTTCGCGAGTGGATTTTGGACATTCTAATCTTTTCGACCCGTCGCAAAGCCTTCTCAAATCTACGAAGCGCATTTCAGGTACGCACCACGACACGCTATGGCGACAACGGCACCAATTCCAAGCTCCACCGAGCAGCTTGTGCGCGCATCAGCCAAAAGGACAAGAGAGATATTTGCAGCAGACTTCGCGTCCTCGGGCGCACTCGACCATGCGACAAATTCGGCCTTCTCTATCACTGCGTCAACGCCGGCGCCGTCAACAGCAGCAGACCAATTGAACGTCGCCGCGCGCATACGGAACGAGTACGAACATGTGCGCGAACTGCCTCCGGCGCTGGCCGCTAAGATGGCCGCAGCAGCATCAACAGCTGCCGAGCGACGGAAGAAGATCAAGAACCAGAACGCAGAAGAGCAGGCGTCAGACCCTAAGATGCGCAAGATGATCGCTGGCGCGTCAGAGAAGGCAGACAAGGCGAAGGATGCGCAGTCGATGGCGCTGACACTGAGGTCTGGAGGGAAGGGCGCAGCGCCCAATGCGAATGGGCCGACACCGAGCAGGAACGCTACATCTAGCTCGCTGGTGCGCAAGGATACAGTCAAGCAGACGAAGCCCGAATGGCATCAGCCCTGGAAGGTTTCGAGGGTCATGGCAGGCCACATGGGCTGGGTACGCTCGCTGGCTGTAGATCCAGACAACAGGTTCTTCGCCAGTGGTGCAGCAGATCGAACCAGTGCGTACCTCCTCACCTAACTACTGTTTCCTTTGCTAAAAATTCGCAGTCAAACTCTGGGATCTTGCCAGCGGTCAGCTGAAGCTCACATTGACTGGGCACATCAGCGCTGTCCGTGGTCTAGAAATCTCGCCCCGGCACCCGTATCTATTCTCCTGCGGTGAAGACAAGATGGTCAAGTGCTGGGATTTGGAAACCAACAAAGTCATTCGCCACTACCACGGACATCTCAGCGGTGTCTACACCCTCGCGCTCCACCCCACACTCGACGTCCTAATTACTGGTGGTCGTGACGGCGTAGCTAGAGTCTGGGACATGCGTACACGAACGAACGTACACGTTCTGAGCGGTCACAAGGGCACGATTTCCAGCATCAAGGCACAAGAAGCGGACCCACAGGTCATCACAGGATCCATGGACTCGACCATTCGTCTTTGGGATTTGGCGGCCGGAAAGACGCAGACGGTGCTAACACACCACAAGAAGTCCGTCCGCGCGTTGGCACTCCACCCCAAGGAGTTCACTTTCGCCTCTGGTTCTTCACAGTCGATCAAGCAATGGATGTGCCCAAGAGGAGACTTCATGCTTAACTTCCAACCCGCGAATAGCATCGTCAATACCCTCTCCGTCAACGAAGACAACGTCATGTTCTCCGGCGGTGACGACGGCTCGATGTCATTCTGGGATTGGAAGACGGGCCACCGCTTCCAGCACACAGAGCAGATCGCGCAGCCAGGTTCGCTGGATGCTGAAGCTGGTATCATGTGCTCAACATATGATAGGACAGGATTGAGGTTGATTGTTGGTGGCTCGGACAAGTCGATACAGATCTGGAAGCAAGATGACAATGCCACCGAAGAGACGCACCCGCTCGATTGGCAGCCCACACTGGGTAGGCAGAAGTTCTAGATCGCATGTTTGCATTTGCATTGGTGGTGTTGGGGCGTTCAAAAGAGATACCAAGCTGCAATGAAGCTGAAATTGAGAGCGTAGAGAAGGCATATGCACGTTGCTTGCTTCCTGACTCGTGACCGCTCCTTCCTGTTCAACCATGACGATGCACCACCTTCTGTTTCTCCAGCACCGTTACGTTGGGCAAACATCATTCCCAGGATTTCCTCGACAATACACATCTCACATCTTGCACGTCTTCGACTCCTCCATCACAGCAACTTATCACTCTCCAGATAAGTGGGGCACTACCGCGGCGTTGGCGCAGCCGACGTCAACCTCACCGACTCTCTCACAACCCACACAAGATGCGCCTCGCCAAGAAGAGACTATGGCCCTGAAGCGCAGAGATGTAGTCCTCGCCGCCGTCGCCATATTCATCGCCTGGGGTTACCTCACCCACTGGCAGCCGAAGCTGCACTACCTGCCCTATGCGTTCGTCGCCGGCGCACTCGCAACGCTGGCCGGCGGGGCCTGGCTGATGTTCTCTACGGCCTGGAGTACCGCCGCCTGGAAAGAGAGACCGAACCACAATGAGAGAGCTTATGGAGCAAGGCATGCGGCGTTCGTGCGCCCGGAGCGCTGGAAGAAGGAGGTCGAAGCGCTCACCAAGCGTAACGAGTACATGATGGAGCCTATATACCCCGCGTCGTTCGCCGTGAGCGACAGTCTTGATGTCCTGATTGGCCTCATTCTGCGCGACTTCGTCAAGAGCTGGTACGGTAGCATCAGCAAGAGCCCAACCTTCGTCAACGAAATCGACCGGTGTCTACGCGCAGCGATAGGCGAGCTGCGCGACCGCATTCTGGCTGTCGATATGGTGGAGATAGTCGTCTCGCGGTTGATACCAATCATCACGGATCATCTGAGGGCGAGCTATGAGGCGGAACAGATTGTCAGAGGCAGGAAGCTGATGCGCAACGTCACGGAGAGCGAGGAGCTGGATCTTGCAATCGCAGCCAAGTACAAGGAGGGAAGACTGCATCCGGCGGCCAGTCTGGCGTACTCAAACACGAAGCCGATCCAGCAGCAGCATCTGCGCGGGCTGGTCGCCAAGATCCTGCCTAAGATCTTGCCGCCGAGCATGATGACGAGCCCTGCGGTCAATGTGCTGGTCAAGGAGCTTGTAGCGTGCGCGGTGCTGTCGCCAGTCATGCAGATGGTCGCCGATCCAGACATGTGGAATCAGCTCATGGAGGGCTACGTAGGTCAATCGCACTCCTCGTGTACAACAGTCATTAACACTCTCAGGGCCGCACACTCCTCCAAGAACGCAAGACTGTCCGCAAACTCCGCGCTGCCCTCGATCAGCAGACACCCGCGTCGCCAAAGATCCCCAAGAACGTCCAATTCCCTAAGCTCGCGCCCGGCGACAACGAACGCCGCTTCGAGAAGTTCATTCGCGCCATCAGACAGACCAACACGCTTGCAGACGCTCGACGCTTTCGCAGTGAGATTTCAAGTCAGCTGCGGAAAGACTCGCAGGTCGAGGGGCAGGATGCGGTATATCTGCGACGTTTGGAGACAGCACGCAGCATACTTGACCAGAAGGTCGCAAACCTGAGTGCTGGTGGTTCAGTACGAGCAAAGGTCGCTGCAAAAGAGAAACCGAAACACAAGAGAACTTCGTCTCGATTCGCCAACGCGTCTCTGAGGGAGGTGCTGTACGATGCATCTGGTCTATCCTGCTTCATGGAGTTCATGGACCAAGCGGATCTAATGCGACTCGTACAGTTTTGGATCGTCGTTGATGGTTTCCGCAATCCGCTCGAGGATGAGCTGGATGATGACGAGCCTACGGCGCATAGTGGCCCACTGCCTGCTTGGACCGAGTCAGATCGCGCAGATATTGCACAGATCCATGATGGATACCTATCAAAACCTCAACTGAAGATTCTCCCGGAAGCCAAGCAAGCGGTGTCCATATTTCTGAAGGCTGGACGGAAGGCAACACCGCAGCAATATCAGGACGCACGTCGTGCCCTGCTCCGAGCTCAGACAGATGCGTACGATCAGCTCCAGGAACCTTACTTCAGACGCTTCAAGAGATCGAATCTGTACTACAAGTGGCTTGCGATGGATGAGGCGGCAAACCCAAGCAGGAATGTTGCAACGCAGTCCATCGCACAGACTCTCGACAATCCGTCAGTTGCTGCTCCGGCTATGCAGAGGTCGCAGTCAAATCAACGACCGATGCTAAAGCTACCAGCTGGAGACTTACGCCGAGCGGTAGCGTCGTCCTCTGATTTGAAGAGCCAGGGCGTCATCAAAGACTTCGAGCCGCCGCTCAGACGATCGCTGGACGTGCAAACGCCTAACACACTCCGCTCACCACTATTCGACGACGACTACGACACAGACACTATGGCACAATCTACAGCAAGTCTGGAGTCTGACTTTGGTCACAATCATGCCAACGGCAACAACAGTCAGGTCGTAGATGCAATGCATGCAGCACTGACGGATATCATGGACGAACCTGAGGGCTCCATATTCTACGAGCCAAACTTGAAGTCTCCACAGGACTCAAGGAAAGCTTCAGTCGATATTCCGCAAGCTATGTCGCCGAGACCCGCCTTGCAGGGCAGAAAAGAAAGCGAGAAGCCGAGCATAGCGTCACTGGGACTCGTCGGTGCTCCTCATACTCGCGGCGTGTTTAACGACGATCTCTTTGGCGACGAACAGAAGTTCCTCGAGGACGAGGTTGAAGACGCGTCACCCAATCCAAATAAGACCGACGACGAGGATATTCACGAGGCGGCTCCCGGAGATTTGGGTCTTGCGGAGGCTATTGATGCGCTGACCGCGGACATCGAACGATTGGTTACGCAGGAGTCGATTGTGGACTCGTTGACAAGCAAGGCCGAGCTGACGAATAATGCTGCTGAGCTTCGAATCTTGCGGAAGAGCAAAGCGAGCTTACAGAGGGAGATCCAGAGGAAAGAGTTGCAGCGTCAACAGTATATAGTTCAGGAGAGCGACAACAGTCTGTACGGCCGCGCTACAGTATTCATACAATCTATCATGGTCGGTACAGAGGAGGACGGTAAAGAGTATGCTATGTGTAAGTCGATGATTCTTGTAGACTGGCCCTAGACAGCAGCTGACATCAACACAGACGTCATTGAAGTCAAGCGCAAAGCAGGCGATCAAATGCCAGCCGCTACATGGGTCATCTCTCGGCGCTACAGCGAGTTTCACGAGCTGCACAAGAATCTGCGCGCAAAGTTCCCTCAAGTCCGAAGTCTGGACTTCCCGCGCCGGCAGATGATGCTCAAGCTGCAGAAGGACTTCCTGCACAAACGACGGATCGGTCTGGAGAAGTACCTCCGCGAGCTACTGCAAATCCCTTCCGTATGTCGCAGCCGTGAACTACGCTCCTTTCTCTCCGCCTCCGCTATCAATCCCGCCGACACCCTCAAGAACCCCGTGGAGACGAACGACTTCGTGTCGCGCATCTACAGCTCTGTAGCCGATGGCATGGAAGAGTTTCTTGGCAACATCCCAGTTCTCGATCAACTTAGCGTCGCTGGCCAAAACCTCATTTCAGCAGCTACGACGCAGCTTGCCGCCTCGCAGCAAAGCGATCCCAACGCTCCACCGGGCTTTGAGGCGGGGCTTGCTATTGGCGATGCGGAGGCTGAAGCCGAGCTCCTTGCCTTTGAGAATAAAGAGTTGGAACCTCTGGTCAAGCCTATTTGCGATCTGTTCCTTGAAGTATTCAGCTTGAATGCGCAGAACAACTGGCTGAGAGGCAGGGCGGTGGTCGTTGTACTACACCAGCTCCTCGGCGGCACGATTGAGCGCAAGATTCGCGACCTCTTTACCACGTTCACCTCTGGCAATGCGGTCTCCGGCTATGTGGACAAAATCGCAGACTCGATGTGGCCTGGTGGACGGATGAAGCAAGCAGACCCGAATGCGCAGCCCAGAACCCAGAAGGACAAGGACAAATCGAGACGTGAGGCTAAGGCTGTGCTGGAGACGTTGATACCCGAGTTGGCGAGTAGTGTTGTGGGGAGGCAGAATGCGGTCATTGCGGCCAGAAGATTGGAGGGCATGTTGAATAACGAGAGGCTGGATACACATCTGGTGTATACAATTATGGACGAGGTTATTGGGGTGCTGTTCCCTGATGCCTAGTCGGCCGAGACACGGCACGCTCGATATAGTCAATGGCATTATTTCAAAACTATATAATGTCGGAGACGCATCGTTAGTGGATGATTGATCGACGGTCAAGCATGAGTACACGAAGGAGCAATGAATCCTGGCTGTCATGTTCATCCATGGTACGGAGCGTCCCCCCTGAACGTGCAAGGCGCACAAGATCGTTTGCATCAAGATGCATTTCATCAGAAACAACACAACCATCGATCAAACCACTACCCCAAAATGAGGCGCTCAGTGTCGGATATTCTGTTAAGCCTTGTTCTAGTCGCAGTAAGAGCCATGCCAACAGCTCCGGGTTCCTCAGTTGTAAGCAAAGATACTGCTCGCATCAACAATATTGCGCTAATCTCACACAACAAGGTCTCAAGGGGCGAGCCTTATCGCATCCCTTGCGATATACTTTGCCAAGATCCCCCCTCTTGCATCACAAGCAACTGCATAATGACAGGTTCGGGCGGGGTAAGTTGCGTGGACTCGCACGTTTGCGTGCATCCACTGACTATTGTCAGAAACTCAGAGGAACGACCTGCGATTGACGAAGTTATCGCACAGATTACGGACAACTTGGAAGCTACCAAAGAGCAGTACTATCCTTGTCGCAGGACAGAGAACACTTGTAGCCATCAGAGGATCTACATGACACCTGCGCATTATTCTTACACACCTCCCCTCTCTCTAGAGAAACTATCCCCACTAAAGGTCTCAACAACGCGGTCTCACAGGCTCATGACGCCACCAGGCAAATCAGCTTCCATTCTCAGAGCTCAATCACTCATACCCCGTACGCCTTTCCAGCCAACCTATATATTCATCTGCAAGACATCAGCGTGTCCGGAAACCATCAGGGCTGAGTAACAGCAGAATTGTGCGGCCGGGAGAGGATATTGTACATTCTACCACTTCATGTGCTTGTCGATTCATAAACCTACGAACCTCCTCGAACTCAGGATATTCGATTTGCTTGATAGGTGGAGGACCGAGCAGTGATGATGCGGTAAGTGCTCGCAAGGCTGAATGACGATTGCGGACTACAATAAATGATAGGACGTCCCCAAGACATGCTGCGAAGAGCCTGATCGCTTCCACTTCCCTCTGCGACTCATCACTATCTACCATGGTACAGACGTTCCGAACCACTCCTAGATCTGGTCGGGACTGTAGCACCTGTCGACGCCTTCGTCCTGTCTCTTTTCCACCGTAGGCGTGACTGTCACATTCATTGCTTTTCGAGTGCCGTCGCTTCTCCATACAGTGATGATGTTATCACCTTTCTTGTCGATCGCAATGATCTGCGTAAGTCACGCGTGAGTATGGCAGTGTAAATGAGATGCAGAGGAGTGGGAACACGCCGAATCGACCGTGCCACCGGGTTTACCTGATCTCTCCAGAGCCGGCCGCTCAACCCTTCCACAGATGCCATTCTGAGGAATCGACCCGGTGTCATCGGTCATGACCATTGCAAAGTTATCGCAGGAGATAGCCATGGCCTCCGACATGTGTGCGAAATACTCTTCTCTTGTACCGTCATCCTCGAAGATACAGCGCAAGCGGTTGTCGTCAACTTGATCACCATGTAATGATCGCAAGACCAGATTTCCTGTCTTGGTCAATCGAAATGCTCTTGTGCGGGGGGCACTACACCGACACAGATAGTGGTCATGCTCGCTCCATCTGAATGGGCATACTTCTTAGCGTCTGCACTGAGATAGGCTGTGTAGAAGAGACACGTTGTGGCTTCAGGCTCTTGGATTTTGGTGCCCATGAAGTACTGGAGATGTGGTCAGTGGTAGACAAGCCTGGTCGTATACAACGGAAGCAGACTTACATTGACCGAGTGCTTCGAGATATCGTCACAATCAACCCGACGCTGCAGCTCCTTCAACCGAACCGGCGTACTGTGTCTCACATGGGCTGTCGAGGCCAACAAACCAATTGACAAGAGGGATTTGTGCAAAGACATTGTGGAAAGACAAGGCAAAGTGAGTCGTTAGTAGCCTGCGTGCTGATGAAGTCGATGTCTTCCAATAACACCAAAAGAGCACATGTCTTTATACACAAATTCAAGTACACAGGAAGAATCGGTAATGCCTCGAGTAGCGCTCTCACATAGTCGGGTTACATTGCTGACGCATCTTCTAGCACGACTTTCAAGTCACTGCACCTCGTATGCATATAGAGCATGCTAAGTAAACTTTCACCATGCCGCACTATCAGAAGAAACACACACACGGGTTACATCACACCTCAATAACGCTGATTTCGTCAGAGCTCCGCATGTCGCAGGGGACTTAGACACAAGTCTGTTGCAGACTAGGAATAATACTCTGCTCGGACCACCCTCAATACCCACCCAAGAGGGTGTGTGTTGCAGTGGAGAGGAGCTCGGAGCCTTTCAAGTATCTGATTGGATGTTTGTTCAAATATACAGAAGCGTGATGTACAAGCCACCTATGCCCTGAGTCGTAATGGAACATCGAACGCTGAGTTGTGCTACGCGATGTTCTCAACGAGTCATTTGGCAAAAGGGATCTCTGTGATATCCGAGGTCAGCCATATGATTTCACTCAATTTCACGAAACGTATGATATGCACGATACCTATGTCAATTCCTCAGGGGAAATTTGCTGTCCAAACACATGTCCCGGCCTTCCGAGTTGATCGACCTTCCCCGGGACTTTTCTGTCGATCTAGCAGTAAGACCATGTCACTTTTCCCAGCTACACCAGCAATCCGCATCGATAGCGCGATATATGCAGTCGGGCTTTATACCGAGAAGCTTGCATAGAAATGAGAAGCGATCAACTATAAAGTCGTATGGTAGTGACTACCGCCAGCAGCTGTGCCGATCCTGTGAGGGGCGTAAACCAAACATAGGTACGCTTTGGGCATCGATACGAGCAGATGCTGACTTGGCTATCAATCGTACTGTCACAAAGCATGCTGATATTATCTCAGTCGTTCAAATCAAGACTTGAGACAATCGGTGCTCACAAATTTGCAGCTTAAGTAGCTTTGCTGTTCGTCAGGACCAGTGCAGTGGACCTGTCTCGAGCTGTATCTGATGGGACAGGAGAGACAGCTCAAGCAGACCAACATCCGCATGGTATCGAAGACATGAGGAAGATTTCCATTTCTTTACTTCACTACTGGGGTTAGAGTAGGAACAAGGTTTGTAGTATGAGCTAGATGCGGCGCGGCACGACACGCACGCGCACAACTCACAGCCGCGTGCCGGAGCGGCGGAACGTTAGTCTACAGTCATCCTACATGTCGATCCAACTTACCCCAGCTTCGGCGTCTGTCGAACCAATTAACGAGCTTTGATCTGTCTCAATATACCCTAGCGTCGCAGTCAGGCTTCCAGTCAGCCACCACACGGTTCCTCGCCGACCTAGTCAGCCCGCTCCGTCTTCACTGAACCAGGAATATCTTCAATCTAGAATGCTTGGTATGAGGGTATTCACTGACGGAGGCACTTGAGTGTGCGTGCCAAGGGGACATTCGTTGACTGTGGATTGCAGCGGACATTGCCGGTGTCTACTCGTCCAATCGGACAGTGCGAAGCTGAAGCGCTGCAAGCAACAGTTTCGCCGCCAAAGCCGGAGGCTCCACTGTCTTGTGGCTCGTGGAGGGCTGTGTTAGTTCTCAAGGTAGCAGCACTACGTCATAGGAAGAATGCCTCGTGTCAGTGATCCAGGTTGTTATCCACTTTCCCCGTTGCACGGATAGTTTGCATCTATAGCTCTTACATATTCTCTGCACGCATACTGCATTGTTTCAATCATTTCCATCTTAACCATCTATCCTATGTCGCTCTGTTTTCTCAAACTCTGGCTCAGCTGGAAGGACGGTAAGCTCCCAGAGCAGGAGTTCCTCAGTCATCTCCTGGTACACTATCGAGGTGTTCGCCACAAAGATGATGAGATCCCTAGTACCGGGGAGCCATTGGCCAACTTTGAGCCTTGGTTAGCATCCGTAAGGGATTTGGCATTGGCCGGCGATTACGAGTCCGTCGAGGGTACGTCCGCCACCGTTTTGAAACCGTCTATCTGACCCAGCTTTGCAGATACCTCCGAACACGAGCGGCTATTCAGTCTTTGTCTACAAGGGCAGACTGAAGATTTCAAGGCTGCTTTTCCAACTGCACGAGCCCGTGCATTGCAGCCAAATCCACTCCAGCCTTGCGCGTGCATCGCAGCACAAAGACAAAACCTCGACATATTCAACTTCTGCCTTGATCAAGGTGCAAAGCTCGACAGATGCTTGACACGAGCTGCGCAGAAGGGGGTTCGAGGAAACACGGATTTCTTGGAATGTCTGCTCAAACGGAATTGGGCCAACATTTAGCGGTCTCCAAAGGCTGTGCTTGAGCAGATCTCGCACTACGGAGAAGACAGCATAGAGGCCGCGTGGCTTAGGAAACATACTGGGGGCGGTTTGGAGGTAGACAAAGTGGGTGGGAAGACAAAGACAAAGCTCAAGGATACACCTTGGCCTAAAGCACCCAAAGGTGCTAAGTCGTTGCCAACGGATGAGCAGTTGGACTGGATTGATCAACACGTGAATTGGTAGAGCTCATCACCGCGCTCGTCACGATTGTTACATGCGCTGAGCTGTGTCTAATGACTGCGACAATAGATCGATTCCTGTCTCCACCTTGAGCGCTAGGTTTTCTCGCCGTCACTTGCTTTCCCCCGATCGTCAGAAATGAATCCCGAGCTCCGTTACAAATCCTCACTCCAGATTTTTACCAACAACAAGCATGACTTACACATCAATGGAAGGCCTTCCTCAAGACTGAGTCGGTATGGCCAACAACCTCAAGAGCCTAATCGTAAGTTCATTTCAAGCCTGCATCCCATAATGGTATTCTTATACAGAATCAGATCAACTCTCTGCAAGGGAAAACGGCATGGACCAAGGGTGACCGAGGTCCCTTTGGCACTCACCCTCATGCATTTGGCCTGTTCAGCATTGTCCATTTCAAGGAGGACAGCACTTTCGTGGCCCGCGCCATCGTCAATCCAGTTTCAAGCACAATAGCTGCTTCATTTGTGTCGCTTCTTTATGCAACCTCAGATTCCTTGCGGTACCACGTGCGGGAACGAAGACAAACGTTAGACTGTGAACGATTGCCATTGCCACGCCAGGACCGGCGCTCCTGCCAGAACCACCTCCACTGCGGACGTCAGCAGCGTGTCTTTATGCACGGTTCTGACCAGTCTGGTAAAAGAGTCCGTCAGCAAATTAGGTGTACTTGACTCCAGTTGCTGTAATGAAACTTACATGTCTTGAGGTCTCGACCTATTCTTTCTCCACCTCCTTGATGAAGTGCACCTGGATCTGGTTCCAGAGTGCCTCGAGGGCAGCTAACACCCCGCCAGCATGCATTGCGCGATACAAGGTCTACTTTTTGACGGTTTGACTTGGAGTATATACCGTGTACATGACAGTCATGACGATATATTCATCTCCCTTCTTGTAGAATTGCACATCAAAAGTGGCCTTGTCAGTTCCCATGCAGCGATATTATATGCCACGAACTTGAGATGATCGGGTCAATTGTACCGGCCATCTAGCTTTTGATGCAGCAAATTTACAGACGATCATGTCTTCAAGGTTCTTGGCCATGTTTATCTTCTCCCTGGGTAGGCCATTCATCTTGATATCATGCATGAGACTTGGAATAACGAAGTTATTGATCTCTCTGGTGGAGTTGGAGGTAACTTTTGTAGGTCAGAACAGTTTCGAGTGTGCGAGAATTTGGACAAACAGCCTCGCTTAACTTGACGCGAGGTGAAGGCGACGTACGCTGTGAGGTTTTCACTTCGGTTCACCATCTTGGCTAGACATGTCCTTGAATATTCGTATATCCTTCAATGTGCACTTGAATCAGTGCGAATGCTTCTGCACCTCATTCCACAAATCCTCAAGAGCTTCCAAAATGCCCAGCACACTAGATCCAGCGTCGAGCATAATCTAGTTAGGATTGTATTGGTTCAGCTATGGAGCTCCAGGGCACCATCTCCGCGTGCATAGATTTTGTGACCTTGCTTCAAGATCATGACATCGTACCTGGTGCAAGGCGGGCGTCCTGGACCGTAGACGGCTTCCAGTTGAGCTGTCAAGTTGTCAGACGTGGAACGTCGGCCTGGTATTTTGTGTACTCACACAAGATCGTTTCTTTGAGACCAGTCACCACACTAATCTCATGACGTGCGAAGCCTTCCATCATGGTGATGTGTACGTGATGGTGTGCAATCGATTGTCGATGATCGTATGCAGACCTCAAGCAGAGACTGCAGAAACGCGAAGTCAAGCTGAAACTCTTGTGTGCGTAGCGAGTTTGTTCCATCGGGCAAATATTGCGCACATGACTTGGAACCTTGGAAGCGCGCACTTCCGCAGTCGAAACATTTTCTCAATACGAGTGACTATTGGCACTATCCGTGACTTAGGCAGACTATAATTTTGAATTATCGACGAAAACAGTCCTGCTTACGTGGCGTCCCTCTCTCTCCATGTGACTCTTCCTAAGCGCGAGACGAAAGCCTACTGAGTGCTGCATCATAGAGAACCAGATCCTCCTCGATGCGACTTGAGGTGATCTACCCAATCCATCAGTAAATACGGATGGGAGATAAGCTGAACCATACTGACTTCAGTAAAGACCATCAGGCGGCGGCTACTTGAACGTCCGGACCAACGTCTCCTGGGAATGATTCCACAAGCTCTCAAGCGCCTCGGCGACATTGTCTGCTCCATCACATCCCAATAGAATCTGATACTGTGCGCGGTCATTTCTGGGGAAGCCAACAGCCCGTGAGAAGTGTTTGCCGTCTTGATCATAGTGGACGATCTCGATGACTCGTACTTGAGGGCTCTCTGGTTCAGATCATTAATACCAGGTGAAGGCAAGTACGACCCTTAACCAGCTCGGTAGAGATCACCAAAATAAGCAAGTCTTTATCAATGAGATTTCCAGAGCACCATACAGCGAGGTTTTAGGAGACCGTCGTTCGATTATCGAGGACAGGACAAGTCGTCTGGCAAGTTCATGCCCAATGCGACATGATAAATTGCATATATGCCGTCGATCCTAATTGACACAGCATCTTGCTCTCACCCATGAGAATCTGACACCACGTGTGCCTAAGCCATTCCCTGAAAGGTGCTTAGAACTTCAATGGTTCGATCTCGAACCTCTCCATCAGCATCTTCTGCGTATGACCCCAGAGCGCCTCGAAAGCTTCAATGATTTTCTCACGACCCTTGGCACGCAGCAAAGGCTCCCAACCGCTGTTCCCGGTTTCCTCGTTGAAGTAGACGATTGCGATCGCTGCATATTAGCCCTCGTGCTTGTAGTAGATAATTTCGAAGATTTCAAGCGAGACCTCGGTGTGGTGCTGGCCTTAGTAGATAATGCGGACCTGGGCTGGAGGCGTCAGCTGCTGACCTGCGAAAACTGAGAGCGAGCGAGACGTACATTTGATTATATCAGTCAGGTCCTTTGCCATGCTGATCTTGTCGCGTGGGAGGCCGTCCATTTTGGCGATGTGCGGATTTGGGTGTGGGAGCGTGGTTGGTGTTCTGGTGAAGAGGGTTGAAACGGAGCAGAACGTGGAAAGGGGAGTTGTATGTTTTGATTGTTCTTTCTGGGATCAGCTGGCAGTGAACCTGCCGAAGACAGTTGCGAGGCGAAGGCGACTTCCTTTTGTGAAACGCGTATACCTGTCCCACCTGGGCAGTGGTGGAAAAAATGGCAAGCAGTGACCTTGCAGGCATCCATGGATGGTATTACAACAATCAGAGTGAGTCTCTTTTGTCCGTGTCTGCAACATAGCCATCAGGTCCTTCTGCGCTGCACAAGCCTTTCACGGCTTCGACATCTTCGTCTTGACGAGCGAGTCGTTGTCCGTCCTCTTTGCGCGTGTTGAACTGCTTCCGATACTGAATCATCGAAACCCCGGCTTCTTCAGCCTCAGCTCTGAACTTGGCTCTCCTAAGCGCATTCTTGCCTGGCATCTTGCCCAGTGCTTGGGACTGCGGGACCTCTTGGGGAACCGTAACCTGAGGCTCCGCAACCTGAGACTGTGCAAGCTCAGATCAGCAGCTTGAGGTACCGCAGCATTTTGAGCGTCCCGTAACTTCTTGTATGCTCTGTAGGACATACCCAGGGCTGCCGCTGCCTCTTTCGCATGACTCTTCTTTTCCCGCTCTTCCTTCCATGCGCTAGGGTTTCTGGCATGTCGTCCGGTGACTGCATATCACTGCTCGGGCTGGCGCGCTTGTCCACGTGGAGCTCGTTGTTACGACGCGGGGCAACGCTCGGCAGGCCGAAGCTCATGATGGGAGTGGAGCGCGGCACCGTTGCGGTGATTGTTGCAGCATTAGGTATGGAGACACAAGACAAACGCGCTCTCAACATACCGGCTTGGCCGAAAGAGATGCAAGAGCGTAGACAAGGTCGAGGTCAATGCTATGCTGCGTGGTGAGGTAAAGGGGCGGCACTGCACTGAGGGTTTGACAAGGTGGTGTTGCGGAGTGAGTTTTTGCGGCCTTATGATGCAGAGGTGAAGGAAGCTCAGCATATGTTAGGAGATTCGACTAGTGCATGCCAGGAAATGTGGGTGACCATACTGTCGGCGGAGAGTGCGCCAGAACGCTTCAGTGTACAATTGAATCCTACAAACCGCTTTCCTAAGCACCATTTCCCGCCTCTTTGGCTGCCTTCGCCGCCTTCCACTTCGCCGCATTGGCCATAAGCTTCGCCAATTTCGCAGCGCTCTCGTCGTCCGCGGGGAAGATGTAGTCGACATACTCCTCGAAGCTGTCGTCGTCGAGCTTTCTCCTCTTTTTGACCTTGCGGGGCATCTGTTTGTCGATCTTCTCCTGATCCTCCGCGCTGCCATGGATCGCCTCGAAGCTTTTCCATGCATTAAGCAATGCGACTCTGTCCTCCTTGAGATCCTTCTCTTTCATGCGGCTATGCGCACGCTCGAACACCGCACGAGCACGAGCCTTTGCTGCGTTGCTGACAGGCTTATCTTCGTCGTCGTTCTCCTCGGTCTCCGAGTCTGGAATGCCGATCTCGAGTTGTGCCCATGATGTCCAGACCTTGACATGATCTGTTTTCTCCAGCAGACGTTCGTACAGCGCACGGGTGCGCTCGTACTCGCCTTCGCCCTCTTCGAAGTCGATGTATGCTTTCCAGAGCAGCTCCGGCATGTCGAGCTGCGGCTCTTCGACTGCGAGTTCGAGAATTGCACGTGCCCGCTCAAGGTCGTCAAGGCCACGCTCGAGTTCCGCAAACTTGATCCAGGTCTGTGTGTTCGATCCGTTGAACTCGATGTACTTTGTGTAGAGCTGGCGACAACGTGTGAATTCGAAAAGTTTCATCTCAAGCTCGATGTATCCCTTGAAGAGCTTATCTTTGGGACACATGCCGATTGCCTGGCCGAGGAGCTTCCGCGCTGCTGTGAGCTGAGACTGACGGACCTCAAAGTGAGCAAACATCAGCCACAGTTTGGCGAACGTGAAGCGCTTGTGTGGTATCAATCGTATGCACTCCTGGTAGATCTGGCGCGTGCGGTCGATGTCTTTGGTAACTGATTCTTCGTAAACAGCGTAGAACAGCCAAAGATAGATGTATCTCCTCCAATGGCGCTTCTCTTGTGTGGGTGGAATTTGCGCAATGGCTCGTTCGTAGACGTCTCGTACGCGGTCGGTGTTGCCTGATGTCTCTTCCAATCGCGCAAAATCGATCCATGCATCGTAGTTCTTGGGGTTCTCCTTTATCTGCTCCTCGTAATGCACTCTTCGTTTCGACAGAACAACGTCTTCGATGCCGTCCCTGTCGCCGTACTGCTTCTCGAATGTCGTGAAGGCTTTGTGAAGGTTGACTGATTTCGAGCGCGGCATACGGTCCAGCGCGAACTTGTAGATAGCTCTTGCACGCTCTGTTTCCTTCAATCGGGCCTCAAACTTAGCATAAGCCATGAATAATTTCTCGTCCATGAAATCGTCACCGAGTGTCTCCACAGCAGTGCCGTACACGTCGCGAACCAGATCACTCGTGCCATTCTCTTCCTCGAACTTGGCCCATTTGATCCAGTTCTTTGGCTCGGGGTGTACGACGGTGAAGCGCTCAAAAATTGCCCTGGCGCGCTCGAACTCTCCATGCCTCTTCTCGAGTTTGATGTAAGACGACCACGCAGATTCCTCCGGCTCCCACTGCATCCAGCGCTCAAACACGGAGCGCGCACCATCAATGTTGCCGAGAGTCTCTTCCATGTAGACATACTTGTACCAAAGCTTGTCGACACGGGGAAGAAGTGTAACGGCACGGTCGAGAAGGTTACGAGCATGATTGATGTTGCGGTGCTTCATCTCAGACTCGATGTATCGTAGCCACAATGCCACCGATGTGCTGTCAACGTCCAACGCACGCTCGAAGATGGATCGCGCACGTCTGAACTCTTTCTGTTCCAGTTCCCAGGAGGCATAGCGCATCCAATTATTCATATTGATCCTGTTGCGGCGCACATAGTCCTCGAACTCCTTCCTCTTGCGCCCCTGGAACTCATGCAGCTCCTCCATATCCGCGAAGCGCTGCGTAGGCGCCTTGAGCTTGTCATCCTGGCGGTCGACTGCTTCGCGCAGCAGCTGCTCGGCGCTGATCTGGATGGGCGCGGCCGCCTTGTTCTTGACGCGTGGCGGGCCTCGCGCCTCCATGATTGCGGCCGTTCGCTATGAATCGGGATCCAGGGAAAGGAGGGATTCGCGCTGCCCAGCTGGTGGGAGCTGATTGCGTCACGTGCGACTAATGACCGAAGCTGTTGTTGAGGGTTGCTGTCGTGCAGAGTACGAAATTCAGAGGCAGCAGCCGCACGTGCCAACGCTAGCGTCACTCCCGCGGTGATTTCTTAGCTATGATGCGCGCCTTCTCTTTCCTTGCCAGCCACCGAACTTGACGATAAACAACAACGGCCATGGCGACGCTCGAGCAGGAACTGCTCGCCGACTTCGCGGACTCTGGCGACGAGGATGTTGCGGATCTCGAGAACGATTTCGCAAGCGGCGACTTTGGTTCACCAGAACCAGAGAATGGCGAAGACGATGAGATGGTAGATGAGGAGGCAGAATATGCAGAGAAGGAAGGGAAAAAGAAGGAAAAGGGGCCAGCAGACATAAGAAATGCGCAAAGTCTTATGGCGAACCTGCAACCGATCCTGCAGCAGATTGACGAAGTCAAAGACAAGATGGAGGAAGTGATTGATGGCGAGTCGATCGAAGAGAACCCCGAGTACCAGCTGCTAAAGGAGGCGAACGAGTTCTCCACTCAAATCGATGGCGAGGTCCAGGCCGTTCACAAGTTCATCCGCGACAACTACTCGCTACGCTTCCCGTACCTCGAAGAGCTCGTCAAGAACCCAGTCGACTATGCAAAGACCGTCGCTATCCTCGGCAACCAACCGCTGGATGATATCAAAAACACTGCGCAAAATACAGACAACATTGTTGAGGCACCACTGAAGAGCATCTTGGATGCGCCGACTCTGATGGTCATCACGGTCGAAGCTACTCGAGCTGGAGGGCGAGAGCTTCAGGACATCGAGCTTGCAGCCGTCATGACAGCCTGCAAGCTCCTTCTAAACCTCGACAAGTCAAAACACATCCTTACCGACTATGTCCAGTCTCGCATGAGCGTGTTTGCGCCAAACCTCACCGAGCTCATTGGCTCTCTTACTGCCGCGCAGCTCATCAACTACGCTGGAGGCCTCGCCGGCCTAGCAAAGACACCAGCCTGCAACATTGCGCCATTGGGCTCGAACAAAGCAAGCGGACTGGGTCTAGCGACCAACATTGGAATCAGGCATCAGGGTTTCCTCTACCACAGCCCCATTCTTGAGGCCATACGCCCAGACCTCAAGAAGCAAGGTCTGCGCATCGTGTCTGCCAAGGTCATCTTGGCTGCCCGTGTCGACATGGTCCACTCAGCGCCTGACGGCTCTACCGGCCGTCAACTCAAAGACGAATGCGAACGACGCCTCGACAAGCTAACCGAGATCCCTGCCAACAAGGGGGTCCGCGCCCTTCCTGCACCTGACGACAAGCCTGCCCGAAAGCGCGGTGGACGGAGAGCTCGTAAGGCGAAGGAAGCCACTGCCATGACTGAGATCAGGAAAGCACAAAACAGAATGGCGTTTGGCAAGGAAGAGAAGGAAGTGGGCTATGGCGACTCAACGAAGGGCATGGGCATGATTGGCGCCACGGACACAGGCCGACTGCGCGCACAGCAAATCGACCCCAAGACAAGAGCGAAGCTGTCCAAGAAGCAGGGTGCCGGTTGGGGCGGCGACACAACGCTAGGTGCCGCATCTTCGCTCAAGGGCTTTGGTGCTGGTGGAACTGCTACAAGCTTGCGTGCTCAAGGTCTGCGCACTGGTGGCGTTGGTCTGCAAGGCTCTGGCATGAGCTCTGTGGCTTTCACGCCTGTGCAAGGCCTTGAGTTGGTCGATCCACGAGCGCGCGAAGAAGCCAACCGCAAGCGCAAGGCCGAGGAAGACCGCTGGTTTAAGGGAGGCTCCTTCACACAGCTCGGTGGCAAGACGGACGCTGCAGGCTTCAAGGTGCCAGCGCTGCCTGTCAAGAAGCCGAGGGCAGAGTGATTGTGCTACGCCTCGATTTTCGATATTCAGCAAGCATTGTATAAGAGTATGCATCTTACGGCGTTAGGGCATCAGGGTGAATGATACCAGGGCTGAGGCAGAGCTCACCTCCATACCAACTTTACAACATATTCAAACAATGATAAGCATTGTCGCTCTACTTCCTACTCGATCGATTCGACAAAGCAAGACATTAAAGTACAGGTGCGCGTGACAAGCAGATGATGATATGAAGCACTGATTCAAGTGGAAGGTCGACTGCACTAATACATCACACTGATTGTAGTACTAGTCCTTCCAGCAGGCAATTCCCCTGTTAATCACCTCCAAGCCGACCAAAAATCTTGCGTTCGACACCCCTGGCATGCCTCGGCACATGGCTTGGCGCCCCAGACGTTCCACCACCCACACAAAGGACCACACAACCGCAAAAAAGATAACCTGGAGTGCTCGACTACTGTCGAACGAAATATTGATGAGGACGGGACTCGAACCCGCGCCACTTTCGTGACCAGGAAGCTGATTGCTCAGCAATGCTAAGGAGAGACCTTAACCTGGCGCCATAACCACTGTGGAATTGTCAGAAAGTGAACTTGATGGTGACATTTGAGGGATAGAACTCACACTCGGCCACCTCACCCGTTCCAGTGATTTGATGAGGGAAATTTTTCTAGCATTGAATATATCATGAGCAAAATTTCTGAGCATGTTGTGGGCTTACGGTTTGCTGGTCGTGCAGACAAACTCTTCGAATTGCGGGGCAACGGCAGCAAAACCAAACCTCTAATACCCCACTTACAACACAAAGAACACAAAGAACATTGCATAGGTCACTTACTTCTTCGGAATCGATCACGGGCACGGACTGACGACCAATGGAACATCCTTTCCGTACGGGACGCGATAGTCAACTTTGGAGAATACGATAAAGCACCAAGGGCTTTGATGTTTCGAACCTTACTTGTTTGCTTGCAGTCGATTGATACTCGGGTCACTGTGCTCGACCCTACGATTGCGCCTTATGTACCTGGGGGCATGTAGTTCATCCCGTTATTCAGACTGCCTCCCATATCCCACCAGTTCTCGTGCCAATTGCGGCCAATGAAGTCGTTCTCCATGGCACGCACGAAGCCAAGCGGATCCGGATCGCCATCCATCGTCACCGGGAAGTCTGGAAATGTGGCGAATGCTGCCGAATCGATATCAGCGATAGCCATGGCGTGGGGAGTGTCGGGCTGGGTTTGGCCGCTGCTCATATCTGCGGACTGGCCATCTGCACTCAACGGTCTCTTTCTTCGACTTTCCTGTATCGTCCGTGAGACTTTGTTCAGCGCTTTTATGGTCTTTGCGAAGGGCTTGAGGTCTGGTCGGATCGTCTGGCTCGTGTGCTCCATTGCATCAGCAATCTGCTCGAGTTGGCGCACATCTTCCTCGCACTTGTCCGGGTCGGTGCACGCTATGATGTACTCGTATAGAGTGAAGACAGCGCAGAAGGGGTAGAAGAGTATGAAGCTGTGTCCATACATCAGTATCTCTGGACTGAGGTTTTCAGAAAAGAAGCCGACTTTGAGCCGCACTCTAGAAAGTCGAGATGGTCTTGGGCGATGTCAGCACTTGCATGGTCGATGACCAGGCGAACCTCAAGCTTGAAGGTGGCAGGAATGAAGAGGGAAGACTTACTGGCAGAAAGAATCCACAGGATCCGGCTTGCTCCTGTCGGCGACACCGCCCTCTTGATCGAATTCCAGTAGGGTATCCACGACTTTGCGCGCAGCACGAACTGTCATCTCGTCCACTATAGTGACGTTGGTGACTCGATTTGCCAGTCGTTTGAGACCAACTATAACAGCGTAGATGTTCATGACGTGATCAGCAACAAGACACCGAAGCGGAAGCCGGACAGCGGTATCAGCTAGAACAGCCTCCATCCGCCAGTCGGATACTAGGGCCTCCATTTTTCGGCAGCATTCATCGACCTTGGGAGCTACCTCAGAATTCTTACGATCTGCGCTGTCGATATAGTTGACTGCTTCGACAGACCTGGCTGTGTGGCGAGAACGGTCAGCTGCTTGTTTATCGCTTCAACTTCTGGATTGTGCTCACCTGTATAGCTTGTCCACACGCACGATATCATGACTTGGGTAGGAGAAGGATGCAGATTCTTTGGAGTCATGACACTCAGCGGTTTGACCTTGTCAGGGTCCCACCGCAACTGGAAACTTAGTCAGTCGGCGTGTACAACCTTTCGTTCTGATTTGGGAGCTTCACTTACTATTGTAGGTTTGTTGTAGAACAATCGAAAGAGACAGTCTGTGGATATGATGTGGGTATAAAGATAGCGGATCGACTCTCGCTTCTGTTCCTCCTCCACTGTCATGGCGGGGTTTACATCCATCTTATCGACTCCTCTTGATTTTACCCAATGACATGCTTTGCAATGAAACTTCCAAGAAAGCTGATAGTCTAGGTTGTTGATAGCCACCCATGCAGCCAATGCCGCTGTGTATCCGTCCATGTCTGTCTCAGTGGGCGTGTCCAGCCATGCCGGAACATGTTCGAGCGCTTTGAGGTACGCAGCCTGTGTTTGCGGGTGTCCAGGCCCGCGAATATGGCAGAGGCCGTAGTGAATCGCACAGTAGTACATCACATGTACTCCCGCATCCACGTTGATATACGGGGAGCCAATGATGTTCGGCAGAGACCTTAGAAGACCAACGTCCAAAGCGACTGCGAAGATGTCTGGCACCACAAGGGTGTTCATCATCTCAATGAACGCCTCAATACACTGTCGCGCTTCTTCAGGCGTTATCTTCAAGCTGACTTTCGAATGCGTCAAATCGCTCCGAAGCCTTAGATTCGCGAGGTCTTCGAGAGCTTCGTTCAGTGCCGACATGTCAGTATCGATCTGCGGCGTTGGTGTGCTGATAGGGGTAGCTTGGTTCTGGAATTGCCTTCTGGTATCACTCGCCAGACGGTAGATCCAGGAGTCCTCACTGCTCTCGTTCACCCTAAGCTGTAGGCTCGGAGAAGAGTGCGCGGTACTGTTCTGATTTGCGGTGTCTGTGAAAGTGGTCAAAGACGTTGAACTCGATGGCGATCGTGATGGTGCAAGACCCTGGGGCTCATCACGGTGTCCACCATTGACGAGATGTCTCTCAAGAACCTCAAGTCGTTGATACAAGGAGTTGACTGCGACTCTTTGCTGCGCAAGTCGAGGTCGCTGACGTCGTTCCAAGTACTGACACTCGGTTTTCGCTGTGACACATTGATGGCAAATGGGCTCAGCTTTGTCACACTTGATCTTTTGAACGTCAGTATCGAGACATATATTTTGATTGTATCTCTCAGAGTCGCGGAAATAGAGGATGGTCGTCTGCAGAAACCGAGTACCGGATTAGAGTGTTTCCGGATTACAATGATCCCTGGGTGCAAGAGCGCGAAGGCATACCTTCTTACGTTTACAGCGAAGGCACTAGTAACAGTCAGTACCACCTTCCAAAGTTGCGAGACAAAGCGAGAAGCCTACAGCGAGCTTCATGGTGCGGCTACTCTTTTGGTCAAGTCGCAGATCGCACTCTCTAGTTCCGGCGTCCGGTGAGTGTGAGCCTTAGAAAGAACAAGATCCTCCAGCTGTGGATCATGACGCTGATTAGTACGGGCTGATTGCAGGTGCCTGATTCTGGCTAAGAATCCGCCCAGGTGCAGCGAAAAGGCACTCGATGGTTGTTGATGATCGCTCATCAAGGCAGTTATTGACAGATCGCCGCGGGTTCCGCGGCGCCCGCGCTTCCGAAAAGTCGCAAAGCCAATCACAATCGACTCCATAACCCGGTGAACGGAAGTCTTGGCTTCCTATCCTCCACCACCCGCACATTCGGAGACTTCTGCAAGGCCGTATGTTGCATTTTCCTGCAAACATGAACCGAAAGACCCACCTATACGGGCGCTGCGAATGTCACAAGAGTCATGGGAGAAGCTTGGCTTCGTCTGGGCTCGCGGACTCTGACATCTCTCATGAAGCGCGGACGTAGTGATGCTCAGGCATGTACGTGCGCAACGGCAAGTGAAGAAGGCTCTTAGTATATGTACTCCCCGTCTGAGTGACGATACATCCACACTCCTTCCAGCGTCCTTCCGGCCACCATGGCGGCCCCAGTAGCCTTCACACAGCAAGGAAGCGGTGCAGATGTTGCACTTGTAGAGAAGACGAAGATTGAGTCGTCTTCAAGCTCAGATACAGACAGAGCATCCCAGAGGTCTGTCGCAGAACTGGAGGCACAGCGAGATCAGGACGTTCTCGAACTCGTCCGCAAGTACACATCACAATCGATACAACACCACCATGGTTCACCTTTCGAGGCTCCGGAAGGCAGCCGACTGGATCCTCAGAGTGACTCATTTCGAGCACGAGATTGGGCCAAGTCATTCTACGAGCTTCGCTATAGGAGTGATGAGGCTATCGCTCGCGTGGCTGGCTTCGCTTTCCAAGGACTCGACGTGTATGGCAAAGGATCGCCAACTGACTTCCAGTCGACTGTGGGCAACAACGTACTCAAGCTACCGGCTCTTTTCGGTAGAGGAAACCAGAAGATACAAATCTTAAGGGGTCTCGATGGTCTTGTGCTACCTGGTGAACAGCTCTGCGTACTTGGACCTCCTGGGTGAGTTGACTCCATCCAGACGCATCAACTCGGATGGCTAACGAGCGTAGTTCTGGATGCTCAACTCTTCTTAAGACAATCGCTGGAGAGACCCACGGCTTTCAGGTTAGCCCGGAGTCGTACCTGAATTACCAGGGCGTCCCGGCATCTGATATGAACAGCATGTTCCGAGGCGAGGCAGTGTACACAGCTGAGGTCGATGCTCACTTTCCTCAATTGAGTGTTGGTGATACCCTTTACTTTGCAGCACTAGCTCGTGCGCCCCGAACGCTGCCGGGTGGAGTGACTCAAGAGCAGTACGCAAGTCATCTGCGCGATGTGAGTACTTTTATGTAGATGACCAATATTCTCGGCTGATCTTTTCAAGGTGGTCATGGCCATGTTCGGTATCTCCCATACTGTCAATACCCGTGTGGGCAACGACTTCGTTCGAGGAGTTAGTGGTGGCGAACGCAAGAGAGTCACGGTTGCAGAAGCTACGCTAAGCTTTGCACCCCTGCAGTGCTGGGACAATTGTGAGTGGCTGGATGTTTGGTTCGAGTATACATGGTTCTGATAAGGTACAGCTACACGTGGATTGGACTCAGCGAACGCTGTAGAGTTCTGCAAAACTCTTCGTACACAGTGCGATGTTTTCGGAACCTCAGCTTTGGTGGCGATCTACCAAGCTCCGCAGGCGGCATATGATGTGTTTGACAAGGTCACGGTCCTATATGAAGGTAGGTTCGCATATTCTGTGATAAAACTCCAGAGCTAATACAAATATCAGGTCGACAAATCTACTTCGGTCCTGCCCGTGAAGCTCGAGCTTACTTCCAGCACCTGGGCTTCGAATGCCCGGAATCGCAGACAACCCCCGACTTTCTGACCTCCATGACATCGCCGTCCGAACGACGCATCAAGCCAGGGTATGAGAACAAGACTCCCCGCACTTCGGACGACTTTGCGCGTTGCTGGAAAGAGTCTGTCGAACGCAGATCACTCTTGCGCGATATCGAAGAGTACACCCAGAGCCATCCTCTCAAAGGCCCCGGCCACAATCAATTTGTCGCATCTCGTAAACTGGAGAAGTCGACAAAGCAACGCACTAAGTCGCCATACACATTGTCATACTGGAAGCAGATTCGTCTCTGTATGTGGAGGGAACTCCAGAGGCTCAAAGCCGATCCGAGCGTGCCCATTGTCATGATCATCGTCAACTTCTTTGAGGCTCTGATCATTGCCTCCATCTTTTACAACTTGCCGGAATCGACATCTTCTTTTTTCATGAGAGGCGGTGTCTTATTCATGATGGTTCTCCTGAACGCTTTCGGCAGTATGCTGGAGATCATGAGTCTTTATGCAAAGCGCGAAATTATAGAGAAGGTGAGCTACTAAACGAGTTCAATGACCAGCTGGCTAACGTTGCACCCAGCACAATCGCTATGCTCTGTACCATCCAAGCGCCGAGGCGATGGCCTCGATGATCATGGACATGTAAGTGTCCATTCCGGCTTTCCAATGCTTGATGACTGACTTTTATGTAGGCCTTACAAGATTCTCAACAGTCTTGTTGTCAACTGCACGTTGTACTTCATGGCCAATCTACGCCGTGAAGCCGGAGCGTTTTTCTTTTTCTACTTGGTGGCATTCACCATGACTCTCTCCATGAGCATGTTCTTCCGCCTATTCGCCAGCATGACGAAGACCATTGCGCAGGCCCTAGCGCCTAGCTCAATCATCTTACTCTGTCTCGTGATGTACACTGGGTTCGCCATTCCAGTCAAGTACATGAGAGGGTATGCATTTACGTGTTGGTTGATGATCTTTTGCTGACTTGTTTAGATGGGCGAGCTGGATTCGGTGGATCAACCCGGTATCGTATGGCTTTGAGAGCGTCATGGTGAACGAATTCCACGATCGACGATTCGCGTGCGCCAGTTTCGTTCCGTCTGGTGCCGGCTATGAGAATATCGCTGCTAATCAGCGAGCATGCGCTGTCCAAGGATCTCAACCTGGTTTGAATTTCGTCGGCGGCACTGCCTACGTCGAAACGGCATTCTCATACCGATGGAACAACCGTTGGAGGAATTACGGCATCATCGTGGCCATCACCATCATCCTCTTCATCGCACATCTGGTCATGACAGAACTAGTCGCGTCAGAGCGTTCGAAGGGCGAGGTCTTGGTCTTCCGGCGCTCGAAAATGGCGAAATCCAAACGCCGCAAAGGTACGGACGAAGAGACCGGTACTGGTTCTGCCCATCAGGGAGAGAAGCTCTGCAACAGCGGCACATCGACGCCCAACGTTCAGAAGCAACAATCGGTATTCCACTGGGAGGGCCTCAACTATGAGGTCCAGATCAAGAACGAGACCCGCAAGATTCTGGATTCGGTGGATGGCTGGATCAAGCCAGGAACACTTACGGCGCTCATGGTAACACTTTATGATCACTCTAAGCTGACTACAAGAGCTGACATCGAGACAGGGCGTATCTGGTGCCGGTAAAACAACCCTGCTTGATGTGCTGGCGAGCCGCACAACTATGGGCGTCATCTCTGGGAGCATCTTCGTAGATGGGCGTGAACGCGATGAAAGCTTTCAGCGCAAGACAGGATATGCGATGCAACAAGATCTTCATCTGGCCACCTCCACAGTCCGCGAAGCCCTCGAATTCTCCGCCCTACTGCGTCAGCCTACTGAGTACTCTCATGAAGAGCGACTGACATACGTGGACCATGTTATCGACTTGCTGGACATGCAAGAGTACGCAGATGCTGTCGTCGGTGTACCCGGATCAGGTCTCAACGTCGAGCGTAAGTTTCCATCTCATCTGCCCGGTGATACCTTTGCTCATCTTTCACAGAGCGCAAACGTTTGACCATCGGTGTTGAACTTGCTGCCCGTCCGAAGCTTTTGTTGTTCCTCGATGAACCTACCTCCGGATTGGACAGCCAGACCTCTTGGTCCATCTGTGACCTAATGGAGAAGCTCACACGCAACGGTCAGGCGATCCTATGCACCGTTCACCAGCCTTCATCTCTTCTCTTTCAGCGGTTCGACCGCATCCTGCTCCTCGCCAAAGGTGGACGAACAGTTTACTTCGGAGACATAGGGTGCGATTGCAAGGTTCTTCTGGACTACTTCACGCGTAATGGCGCACCTGAGTGCCCGGCTGGTGACAATCCCGCCGAATACATGCTAGCCGCCATCGGCGCAGCTCCTGGAGCCCAGACAACAATTGATTGGCCTCAAGTCTGGAAGGATAGCAAGGAGTACAAGGAAGTGCAGGCCGAGCTGTCAAAATTGCGCGAACTTGCCCATCGGCCCTCTGCTGTCATGGATTCGGCGGATGGTAGCCACCAGGCTTTCGCAGCATCCTTCACAACACAGCTCACTGCCGTTGGCATGCGCGTCGCACAGCAGTACTGGCGCACGCCCTCATATATCTACTCCAAGGCCATCCTCACTGTCGGCTGCTCGCTCCTTATTGGCTTCTCCTTCTTCATGGGCGACAACACCCAACAAGGTCTTCAGAACCAGATGTTTGGGGTTTTCATTTTCTTGTTCGTGGTCATTCAACTCATCTACCAGATCATGCCGTTATTCGTGGTGCAGCGTACACTATACGAGGCTCGAGAGCGGCAGTCGAAGACGTACGCATGGCAGACATTTGTGTTGTCCAACATCATCGTCGAAATGGCGTGGAATGCAGTAAGTGCTGCTCAGACCCTTTTTCACTACAGCCAACAGCTAATTATTTTGCAGATCATGGCCATCTTCTGTTTCCTCGTCTGGTTCTACCCTGTCGGCCTTTACCGCAACATGGAACCCACCGACTCTGTTGACATTCGCTCCTTCCACACACTTCTGCTAGTCTTGGTTACCTTCCTCTTCGCGTCCGGCTTGGCTCACATGTTAATTGCTGGATCGCCCAGCGAGGAGGTGGCAGGCGCATTCGCAACGCTGCTGTCGATCATGCTGTACGCCTTCTGCGGCATCCTCGCGGGTCCGGATGCGCTACCTCAGTTCTGGATCTTCATGTACCGTGTCAATCCGTTCACCTACCTCGTGTCCAGCTTCATGTCAACGACGCTCGGTCAGGCACCCGCTTACTGCGCAGAGACGGAGTTCCAGCATTTTGAGCCCGCCAACGGAACTTGTCTTGAGTATATGCAACAGTACATGTCGATGGCCGGTGGCTACCTTCGTGACGAGCAGGCAACGGAGCAATGCTCGTACTGCCAGATCAACAGCACCGATCAATTCCTCCAGCGCATCAACTCGAACTGGGACACACGCTGGCGCGACTTCGGGCTACTTTGGGTGTACGTCGCGTTCAACGTCGCTGGCGCGATGTTCTTGTACTGGCTATGCCGGGTCCCCAAGGGCAAAAAGGCCAAAAATTGAGTTATGTTGAGGTCCTCGGAGATGCAGCGAGCATACCATTGAGGCGCACAGGTCCCTTTATGTCATTTGTGTCAGAACAAATGTCAGGACGGTAATAGACTTTTTAGACTTTCCTCGTTACTGGAAATAGCGTGTAGTTTAATGGTAATAGCGACAGAATGCGAGACTTAGCTCCGGCCTAGCCGGCAGACTTAGTGCTTGTGATGTCACTTCCCCAGTTACATCACGAAAAACGCATCGCCGGAATGCCATCATCGAGAATGGCATCGTTGTTTATAGGCGTTTGAGGGTCCTGAGGGGTCCGTTTTTTCATTTCTTGACGATTTTGGGATTGTGCATTCCACCCCTACCGCCATCATGCCGCAAGCCAATGGGAATGTGAGTCCGGAGCGGTTCATCGAACCACGACCGCAGCGCCAATCTGCAGTGCAGATCGCGATAAAGAACTTCAGCCCCGTGTGGTATGTACCTGCGTTTCTTATCTGCGCACTCGGCTCGTCTTCTTGCCTTGGCTCTGGACCTCTCTTCACATCTGCACAGCTTCACGCAGAGCAAAATGCCACGCCACAGCAGTCCTGGGCGCAGCGTTGGCGATGCTTGACAAAGCTTCGTCCACTCTATCACAAAACTAACACGCCCTAGGTTCTTAATCTCCATGGACACGGGCATCATCTCGATCATCATGAACATCCTGCCCTGGCAATTCAACGGGCTTGGCATAATCAGTACAATCATGTTCGTCTTCAACCTCGTCCTCTTCACCGCCTTCTCGCTGCTCGCCATCACCCGCCTCGTCACCTTCCCGCGCCACGTCAAATCAGAGTCCCTTAACCAAGTCGAGGAGATCTCGTACCAGGGCGCGCCCGCAATCGCGTACCTGACGCTCGTCGCGCAGGTCGCGCTCACCTGCTCGACCGCGTGGGGCTTCCGCCTCACGATCCTGGCGTACGTGCTCTGGTGGATCGGGCTGGTGTGGTGCGTGGTGCTGTGCAGCGCGAGCGTGATCGTGCTGGCGAAGCGGAGTATCACGGATGACAGGTCGCTGTCGCCGGCTATTTTCCTACCATTAATTGCTCTCATGACGCTCGGCACGACGGGCGGGATTGTGACGAGGTATGCGGTGGGTATGAGTGCGCGCCTCGCGATTCCGATCATCGTCACGAGTTATATGGTGATTGGATATGCGTTTTTCTTGAGTCTGCTGTACTATGCGATCTATGCGCATCGACTGCTGGCGGTGGGGCCGCCCATGAAAGCGAAACTGCCGAGTCTTTGTGTGACGATTGGGCCTCTGGGACAGTTTGCTACGGCTATTCAGCTGCTGAGCACGGCTGCGAATACTAGGGGTCTGTTTGGGAGTTACAACCGCGGAACCTGGCTTACGGCGAGCTCGGCGAGCAGTGTGTCTGCTGCGAGTGAGCTGATTGCGCTGATGGTCCTTGGATTCGGGTTCCTGTGGATTACGGTGGCCTGGTACATGATCATCGAGGCAGCGGTGCAGAGGAAGATGCCGTACAGCTTAACTTGGTGGAGCATGATCTTCCCGATGGGTAAGTCTGAGATTCATGTCGATCGTTGGGAGTGCTTACTCACATGATCACAGGCGTCTACACCACTGGATTGATCAACCTGTCCATCGCTCTCAACTCCGACGTATTCCGCGGGTTTGCGGCGGCGCTCCTGATCTTCATGATTATACTATACTTCATGAACTGGAGTTTTACAGTCTGGAGACTGGTCACGGGAGTGGCGTTGGGCATCCCCCAGCAGAGAGAGGAAGAAGATGAAGAGGCCGAGAAGAAAGCAAAGAAAGAGCACGAGAGGCTGTATGGATTGAGCGCCAGAGAGAGGGAGCAGCGTGACCAAGAAGAGAGCCAGCAGAACGGGCAAAGTGCCTAAGGCATGCTCGTGTTCGCACCCACATATAATAATCGTGATTTACAGCATTGTGTAAAAGCTGGATCTTGTTCTCTTTCTGTGATGTGTCATTCACTCACAGCAAGCAGCGACAAGGTCCTAGAATGGCAGCCATCGATGAGCTCTTCAAACCGTCACCCTTGCGGTCACTAGCAGTTACTAGTAGTCTTGAGAAGCCAAGAGTCGCCCAGCTAGCTGTAAAGCGTTGTGGTCTCGTGGAACAGGCCAGCCCGAACTGGAAGGTTTCTGTCAGGTGCGATTCAAGCTGCGATTCAAGGAGAGATGCTTCAATCCATTAGCTGTTATTTGTATTGTAGGATTGCCAGCCGATACAAGGGGCCGACGAATCAGTGTTGTTTTCGCGCCTTGATCAATCGTAGGAAAGTGAGGTTAAGGGGGAGATAAAGTCCCTTTCTTAACAACCTGAACGCTATCGCAGCTCAAACACACGCGAGGTGTGCATCGGTGTTTGTTCACGCTGAGTGCTATGCGCAAGTAACGATCGGCATAGGAGATTGGACAGAATTTGGTTCAGGGACCAGTGCGCCCGGGACGGCAAACAGGGATGGAAGGCGCCGTTGCTGTGTAACGATGTTGAACCGGCAGATCAACAAATGCTGGGACCGACCTCATCGCTAACAGCCCTGTGGAACATCTCACAGGCACACGTAGCCCTTTGACTAGCCGCTCGCATGGCTGCTGTGCGCGTGTAGTGAAGTGAGGAGGCCCTCGACGCGTCGCTGAACGGTGCTATGCAAGGCATTATGCAACCTCGTCCTTCCAGGAGCGGCAGCATACGCGGCAATGCAAGGCTGACAAACACAGTGCTATACCACACCGTGGCATATACCGAATGCTTGACGGCGCGTTTGACGGAAGTTGATGCTTGTGGGGTATCTGAGCGTGTCTCATCAGGCAGAGGTGACTTCATGCAGTGCCTGCGACCACAGCAACCGCGAGGTTGCGCGTCAACAAAGCTCGTCTGCAGTTGGCAGGTGCTTTATTGGACGCAGGCAGGCGTTGTCTTGCTTGCTGCAGCAAGGACATCTGCTTGCTCCCGACGCGAGGTGACACGAGTCCCGCGATCGTAACTCCAACCTCCATCGCCAACGACAGCTGTTCATCATCTCGCATGAAGAGCCGCAATTGAGGCAGCTGCAGCGATCAACTGGCAACGTGAGACGAGTCTGAGGCTTTCGGAGAGATTATTTTAGCTGGGCCTCATTTCGGCGCGCAGGGGAGCGCCCAATCAGGCTTCAGCAAGCATATTGGCCTAGTCCCTGCTCGAATCGCTAGTGGGCCGCAGCCGTGCAGCGCTCTCTTCGCGGACTGCTCCCCCATATTGCTCTCTTCCTTCAAGGCTCACGCCCGTCGCAGCTACCCACTCAATACGCTCTTTCTCTGTTGCGACAGAGCCCGGTACTTTCCTTCGTAGATCTTGAGAACCTCAATTCTCGCGGTCTCCAGTTTAATAGTCTACTTTGCATACACGTTAGCCCCAATACGCCCTATCTAGCCTCGGATGGAGTCGTGAAGCTGCGCGCCTAGAATCGACCGTACCTCGTCGCCGTCAAACCTCACCGCTGCCCCGCGACCCCGGATCTGCCTCGCGCCGTGAATTGGGCGGACGCGCGACAGAGCTCGCCATGTCTCACAGCCACTGCGACCACGCTCGACAATGTAGACCCGCTCACCAACCTCGCCAATCGAAGAAGATACCCCGTCGACCGAAGCAATCGCGCACCACGTCCGGCGCCGTCACCCTTCTCGCCCTCGCTGCTACTGTACCTGGGGCGATGGCCCAAGCGAATTGCGTCTCGCTGCAGGGCTCTTCGACATGTCCAGCCTTCAGTCAAGCATCGATCAGCACGAACTTGACTGGCGACTTGTATGTTGAGGCAAAAGCGACTCGAGTGGACCGCAAATTGACGTGATGTAGTTCCTTTCTGTCGTTCGTGTCAGACGTACAGTCCTTCGACAACCATTTGCGGTCTTACATCTCGACTACCTACACGCAACGACAGTGAGTCTTATCTCCCACTACATTACCCAATCATGTAACACCAGTACTGACGGACGCGCAGATATCAGAACATCCTAGGCTGCTCGAGCGTTGATCTCAGTAACACCACCGATCTGTATGCACGCTACACGACTACAGTCCTCTGTAATGCTATAGTACAGAACTCCAGAGAGCCATGTGGTCTGAGTGACGCGGCTTCGACACCACTATGTGCGAGTGCTTGCGTACGGTCTCTCTCTTATCATTCCAACGATCGACAGCTGACACATTGCAGGCGGATTTCGCGACCAGCGAACAAGAGGTCGTGTCCACACCTGAGCTGTGTGGCACCCCTGGCAACAACGCAAACTCACAGATCCGGGCCGACTTCACCCGCTGCTCATTACCAGCCAATTCTCTCAGCGGCAGCTGCATTGAAGCAGTACGCAACGAACCGGATGAGTGTGGCTACAGTTCCAACCTGATGGGACTGTGCTCTTTCTGCGCCGACAGCACGACCAACTCTACCAGCTCGTGCTGTGTGAACTCAAATGTAGAACAACGTTGCCAGGGTGTCGAGCTACCAACCACCGTATCGATGCCTCCGCTGTTCCCCAGCAGTACTTCGACATCATTACCGACTGCATCGAACGGAGCTGCCACAGGAGGATCCGGATCCGGACTCTCCGGAGGTGCTATTGCGGGCATTGTCATTGGTGCAGTCATTGGTGCGGGACTCATCCTTGCAGCCCTGGTTTTCTTTTGCCTACGCATGCGAAGGAGGAGAGAGAGCCAGCATGGCAGCATTTTGAACACACCATCACCATCACGACACTCTGCGAAGGCACCGCCCATGAGCTATGGAGGCGATGGTGGACTCCCCCCAGCGGTCGTACCTGGCGCTCGTGTACAGCGTATGTCTGCACTGGAAGACTCGGCATCGTCAAACCGTCACAGTGACCGAGATATGGCCATGACTGCTTTCGGCGGCTCCCAGAGTGCCTACGACTCGCCAGACTCAAGACACCACCGCTTCGCTGGTGCCGCGGCTTTCCCCAAGCGTCAAGGATCCCTCTCCAGCCGCTCGGCACTTGACTCGAGCTCTAACTCGCCTCTCTCAGGCTCAAATGGACGCGAATTCTCCAGTCCAGATGGCGTTGCTTCCGGACAGTCCGAACAACTGCAGTTCTTCAAGGACTACTATTCGCAGGACGACATCCACCCCAATGATACTGTCGCCACCCTCTGGGCCTACCAACCACGCGCTGGTGACGAATTCGAACTCGAGCGTGGAGACATGCTCAAGGTCGTCGGCATCTGGGACGATGGTTGGGCGACCGGAGTCAAGCTGTCTGAATCCGCAGAGCAATGGGAGGCAAGGAAGGCCGAACAGCGCGACTCAGGCGTTAGCAACGGCAGCCGACGCTCGCAGGCCGAGATCGATAGCGACATCAAGGCCTTCCCGCTTGTCTGCGTCTGCTTGCCTCAGCACTGGCGCAAGACAATAGAGGGTGACAGCATGAATAGCGGACATGGACCTGGAGGTGACAGATAATTCTGAACACCAAGTCCATCCCATGTTCTGCAGTCTGTTAATCTTCCTATAGTACTGTCGTCCTTCTCTGCAACCATGACCTTCTTCTCGTCTTCACCGGACGTCTCGACACTGCTAAATCGCTTTGGATACGATGGACCTCGATCAACCATAGGGTCTGCTCCATCTTACTACAAGCCATCAAAATCCAAGAAGAAGACGTCGATACCGCGACCTTCCTACAATCGAACGCCAGGCATGAAGTCTTCCGGCTCGAGCACGCCCATCAACACCTCCCCGCCGAGACCGTAATGTTGCCACGACACAGTCTCATAACCCCAAACCGACACGATCTTCAGTTTTCATCTGCGACTTTTGATACCCGTTATGGAGCTTTTACACACACCCCAAACAACACTCCGAACGACTACCACCGCTCCAGCATCATTCATGACTTGACGGCCGAAGCCTAGTGTCTAATACACTCCTTTGCTACGCTTCACCCCGTGGTTCCACCATACAACACCAATCACCAACACATCTGGCTCTTGAGCTGATCGCGTTTTGTTCTATACCCTACTGCGCCTTATCCGCAGTTGACTTCTTCTCTTCTTGTACACAGTGGGGCCGGAAGGGCAGCACTGTACATAACATTATGCTGCGCCTTGCCTTGAGACCAATAATCATATATTATAACTTCTACGATACCCTTGTTCTTTAATACAGGGCTCGAGGAGGGTCGGAGGATTGCAGGTTGCACAGTTCTTGGCGGTTTGGATAGTGTGAAAGGATGGCGAGGGATGTTTTATGAGGAATAGGTAATTATGGAAATGCATATTGGATATCTTAGCTTCTGCAATTGATGTGAGTCACATTCATGGCAGTGGGCTTTCACAGTGTAATGGAATGAGGGACATTGTCACGAAGACGTAGTTATTGGCGACGTTGCAATGAAGGTGAGTTTCGCAAGTCGGCAGATTGTTCCATCTAACCCTGAAGTCTCTTCGAAGAGAAGACTATGTAACCGTGTAGTACCATGTAAGTCCCAATATGTTCCTACGCCATGCCATGCTTAAGGGTAGCATTACCCCAACCGAAGACCGAGAACCGTGAGCGCCATCATGCATCGTCAAATCGTCAAGTCATCACCCCATGCGCGTATCTCAAACGCTCACTTCAATCGTTTTGCGTGGCAAAGAACTCATTGGCGCTCTTGACCAACTCCGCCTTAACGTTTGCCGGCGACCACGGGTCGTCACAAGGCACGAAGATCCTAGCCGTACTACCGCCCTTGCGCGTGCCTTACTCAGCAGAAAGATGGATTGAAGATTTCGAGCCCTTGCCCTTCCGGCCCTTGTACTTGTTGCACTGGATCTGGATGTTCCAGTGCTCGGGGGCCGACGTGATGAGCTGCATGTCGAGTCCGTAGTTGCCGTCTGTGTGGATGGTACCCTTGGTGCTGCGGAAGCCGCCGAGTAGCCTGGAGCCGGTGAGGTCGGCGATAAACTCAAGGGCGAGCTCTTGCATTTCCTCCATGTTGGCAGGTGCAGACGTTGGTTGAGTTGAATGCTGGCTGTGGGTGGACCGTGATGGGGGGACATGGTGGAGGGATTTGAGCTTATGTGGGAGGAGGGCATGGCTTACGAAGTGAATGGCTGTGTGGGTGTGATGATGGTGAAGGCCGAGCTCGTAAGTTACCAGCGCACTCTGGAGCTTTCACTCGTGCTTGTGGTCAGGTACTTTAAGAACATGCAGGGTATACCACGCATCCTCCATGGCAGCAATGTTTGTCAGTGGGTGGCATAAGAGCACGACAAACTTGATTATATGTGTCATGCTCGATTGAGATTCGATTCATACGACCCCTGGAGGATCCGCAGTGGGTGCAGACGTACAATGCGGAGGCTACAAGGAGAGATGTTTTGGTTGCTATGGAGAGCCTGTCTGATGGGATGCGGGTCAAGTGTGTTAAGAAGTGGATGAACTGTGTAATGGAGCGAAGGACGCCGAAGATGGTTTTGTTTGATGCGGTGATGGATCCATACGATCTGCCGAAGGACTGGGCTTGAGCAACAGGAGCTTTTGGTAAGGTCGGAGTCAAAGGGTGTTCCTAGTCTCTTCATCATTGAATCTTGAACTTACGCATATGAACGCTGTCCTTCGTGCGCCTTTAGAATGTACATCTTAGTTCTGATTGCGTTTCGCACGCCTTTTCTTTCCTTTATCTGCTTGCCACCGTCTTCGCTCTTGTTAAGAAAGGTGTTTCTTTCCTTCGCGGTGGTGGATTCTCCTTCCTGCTGCGCAGAGCTCCTTTTCCCTCACAGCTTCACGTAATGAGTACAAGGCTCAGTCCGAAACAACAAGCGATCAACGTTGATGCTTTCTGCAGTAGCGACCTGGTTGTAAACGCCAGCTACGCTGGAAACGACTACTATTTGGAATGGTGCGGTGCCTTTGCGACTATGACGGTCAACCTTGATATTGTACACATTGAAACTCCACTTATCTTGCCTGCAGCTCCACTACCACCAACCTACTGTCCGGGGTTCATACCAGGCATCAACTCCGGACGATCAAGCTGCATCCCTCTCAACAAACACAACTGCCTCAACCCCTCCCAATCCTCCCCCTCCTCATCACCCCTCTTCCACAACTCCTTGAAACCCCAGGCACACGCAATCCGATCGAGCGCCGCACGCTCATCAGCCCTAACATAGCGATCCAGCAGCGGTACACCGGGGCGCCAGACAACGCGATCATGATCATCATTGTACGTCGTCAGGGCGACAAAGCCCAGCGTGCCGGTGCACATGACGTACGTGCTGATACCCGCGAAGGCGTACAGTTTGAACGTCCACGGGTCGATTAGACCGCTGTACACGCTCATTTCCTGCGCAATCATGTAGATGGCGAGAGGTGCCATGGCGGTTAGGACACCGGGCAGACCCAGCTTGGTTAGCATGCGCCGCCGTGTCCAGGCCGGTGTGCGGTAGGTGTGGTCGATCACGGAGAGTGCGAGGGCCATGTCTTTGGCTTCGATGGCGGCGGTGAGGGAGTCTTCGGCGAGGTCCTCGGGGATGGCTTGGGAGGGGGCTTTGGGGGAGGGGTTGGTGAATTTTGGTGGCGAGGAGCCTTCTTGTGGGACAGGCTTGTTGGCGTAGAGGTAGAGGATCTCGGGGATGGCGTGGGCGCGGTTGAGGAGGCGCTGCAGCCGGACGTAAATTGTGAGGACGTCGCGTCCTACGAAGACATTGGGGTGCTTGAGCAGTCCCTCGGCTAGCTTCGAGAGGTATGTTGGCGTGGGGAGCTCGTTGAGGCTGAGCGGTCTTGTATTAGCCCGTCTCTGCTTTGGAGTCTCATCGCTGCTGAAGCCAGATAATATTGCGCCGGCTGAGCTCTGTCTGATTGTGGTCTTCGCCGGTAGTGGCTGTCGTGACCGTATTGCTATCGCGGAGTGCGCAATCTCTTCTATGCCGTCCAATATCTCGCATATGGTCGCCTCAGATTCCACCTTATTCGAGTCAAAGACGTGCTTTATCTGCGCCTCCACTGCTGCCAGTCGTTCCTTCACCGCAACAATCGAGTCTGATGTCGCCTGCGGGCTGACCGCAGCCTCAGCAAAGTCTGACTGATCGACATTTCGCCAGCTGGTCTGGATGCGGCGAGCAGATACCCGGGGTATGGCAGCCGGTGTCCGCGCAGTTTGCCTCCGCGTCGAGGGCGTCTTCAGGGTCGATGCAGCCAGGAAGGCGCGCCGCGAAACGGGCTGCTGCAGTATGTAGTCGCACAATTGGCACACTGGCCGCGGCGGGACGCGCAGTGGCAGGCTCCCGGGCTTCATGGTGGGCGGCGAGGGTGATGTACATGCGCAGTTGTGGAGGTATTCGCAGTAGTGCAAAGCGGCTGAGTTCCGAGCAGTGACGGAGCCTGCGGGCGTTCGCCAAGGAGCTGCCATGTCGACTGACGAAGTGCCTTGCGACCCAACCACGACCACGACACACTCAGCACACCGACGCGCGGCTCCAGGCAGCAGGAAACCGCCGAATTTCCTCGCATTATCCGTAGCAGAGAGAAGGAACCCATCTTGACAGCAAGAGGACACACGGCACAATGCCAGGCCCTCCTCCCCCTCCTCCTCCAATGCCTCCAATGGGCCGAGGAGCTGGAGGACCCCCTCCCCCTCCTCCAATGCCTGGGATGAAGGCGCCAGGCATGAAACCGCCGTCAGGTGCAGGAAGAGTACGTGGAGACCCCAAATACAGCTGTGACATGTGTCCGGATATGTCGGCGTTAGCAAGGTACAGAGCCCCAGCTAACACAATACAGGGAGCGCTGTTGGGCGATATCTCGAAGGGAACGAAGCTGAAGAAGGTCGGGGTGGTCAACGATCGATCAGCACCAATGGTTGGAAAGGTCAAAGATGCTGCGCCAGCAATTGGAGGAGCACCACCGGTCCCTGGCATGGGAAGGCCACCTGCACCACCTGGAGGACTCGCACCGCCCATACCTGGAGGAGGAAACAGGGCAAGAAGCAACAGCGATACTGGAGGAGACAGTGGAATGGCTGCGCCGCCTCAGCTAGGTGGACTATTCGCTGGCGGCATGCCGAAGCTGAGGAAGTCTGGAGGTGTGAACACAGGTGCCGAGTCCAAGTCGCCGTACATGTCAGATCCAGAGACAGCACGAAGCTCAGTGCCTACACCCCCGCGAGGAGCAGCGCCGAAACCCCCAGGCGCTCCTCCACCTCCACCCGGGGCCGCTCCCCCAGCACCACCACCAATTCCTGGCGCACGTCCACCGCTCAAGCCTGTGGGATCGCTGGCCTCGAGTATAAGCGGGAAGCCAAAGCCACCCCCGCCGATTGGCAAGAAGCCTCCAATTCCTCCGCCGTCTTCTCGAAAGCCTTCTGGTATGGCTCCTCCACCGCCAGCATCGCCTGCTCGAGCGCCGCCGATTCCAGGAGCCGCACCCCCTGCTCCCCCACCACCGCCGCCTTCCTCAACACCATCCGCACCACCACCTCCACCGCCCGGTGCCGTACCTCCTGCTCCGCCGCCGCCACCGCCAACAGCTGCGCCTCGAGCTCCTTCGCGATCCACGCCCCCTCCTCCGCCATCTGCACCACCGAGCAGACCTCAAGAAGACGACGACGATTACGATCCATACCGCTACGACAGCTCGAGATCTCGATCATCCTCGAATGCCCCGCTACCACCACCTACAAATGGTCATACCCCCTCACTCGCAGAACAGGCAGCACGGAATGCCTTTGGCCAAGGTCGCGCCTCGCCAGCAGCTCCACCACCGCCTCCGCCAGGTGCAGCCCCGACTCCTCCACCATTCCCGCCAGGGTCAGCGTCTACACCGCCCCCTCCGCCTCCAAGCGCTCCACCGAGCCGACCAACATCACAAGCTCCTTCGCGATCGACAATGGATGCGAGCATGTACACACTATCGAACGGCGGCTCGAATCTGCGCAGTCCAACGGGCACAATAAGCGGCGGTTCGTCAGGTCAGAAAGGAAAAATCGTACCCGTGCACGATCTAAGATGGCGATTCCAGCCTGAGAACTCGTTCCCTGCACCAAGGCCATTCACAGGCGGAGCGAAAAGATACCGTGCTGGGAGGGGAAGCAGTGTGCCGCTGGACCTGAGCGCGTATGAATAGGAGAGTAAGCGCCATAGCAGGCGGAGGGAGAATCCGAGGTCTCCGAAGATAAGGAGAACCGGAGAATGTGCATATTGATATCATTGTTAGAGTAGATGGGAAGTGCGAGCTCGAGTGTCGGTAGTGCAGATTAGCCATGGCGTTTGAGGCGAAGTGGAATTGAAGAATTACAACATCCGAATCTTGCGAAGTGAGATGAGAGATAATGATTAAGGGGAGCATGAGACCGTTGACGAAACGGGTCAGACTCTAGGACAGAGCTTCAGGCTTGTTCACCTGTAACAGCTTTGAACGGTTCGACTGCTCCTTAATTGAGTTGCTTTGTGCAAGTGTCCATCGAAGATGTCTCGCATCTCTGCAATGATGCAGAGATGAGAGGTTGCAAATCTCGAGCTCAACATTGGTATGTTACTTGGGAAAGTGTGCGAAAAGTGTTGGTGACTACAGGTTTCACTCGCAGCTCTCGAGCCTCGGAGTGCTTCGCGAACCCTCGCTTGCGAGACTTCGCTCTTTCCCTTTCACTTTGGCGGTACCCAGTCTAGCCTATTTGGGACGGCCTTTGAACAGTTTCCTGCATGTAGAGTTTTCCAGCTGGTGATCAGAAAGCGCTTACTGTATCAGTGGCTGCTAATTCCTTCATCTCCTGCCGTCAGAGCAGAGGTGAGATCTCGAGTTGCCTTTTCAAGCAAGCAACAAAAGATCTGTAGGAGCGAGGCAAAGAGTGAACGTTTCCAGTAGCTTACCATAGGTATAGAATCTATGGTTCGGCAAGAGAAGATTTTGAGTTGTCTTCTCAGGGAAAGATCTACCTGGGAGAAGGCGTGAACTGCTGTAGCTTTCGCAGGTGCTTCATGAAAGTTGTTGTACAAAAGTCCGCGCTTCATTCAACTTGTACTGGAGCTGACAAAGCTAGCGCAATCTTCAGAAGTCGAGTAGTCGTCCTCCCGACTTCATCAACCACGGCTGCCGGCATGCGCATTTTAACACCTCGTCTCCTTGCATCGTGCCACCAACCCTCCTCATCGACTACTGTGCTCTCACCTCGGCCAAAAGCCGAAGGGATTCGTATTCACAGCGGATGCCTTCCCAATCTGGGAGTCGGAAACCCCAGTTTCCAAGCTTTCGCAAGATCGCACAAGCACTTACCCCAGCGCCACCCCGCTGATCGTCCCTCCACATACCGCTTTCCGCAGCGGCTCAGCCGTTTGTAAATACCATTCCCCGCCGTGCGTCATCAGGTCGAATTATCCGAGCAGCCGCCAGTCGACGATATTGGTGGAATCGGGCGGCACGACCTGAGGTGGGCTTAGTGCTACGAGGGTTGCAGTGCGAAGCGAGGCGGTGCTCTTGTGTGCAGCGGAGAACTGGTGGAAGATGGGGAAAAGGCCGCCGCTCGGATGACATTCACGCATGTCCGGTGGGCGTGTGGTCATCGTCAGGCACAAATATCCCGCCATTGGTCAATGGCTCGGTCAGGATGCCGAGCTTAGCTTTGTGGAAAGTACAAAGGTGAGGCTTGCCCATTTCATAGGTTTGGCAGGATACTTTTGCTTTCCTAGTCAACATGAAGGGCATCCTGAAGCTTAGTGGCGCAGTCGCGCTGTCTTGCCTAGCTGTTGAGACAGCAGCAAGAGCTCTTGCTTTTCAACCTGAGCAGTGGATTGCTCCCTACAAGCGTGAAGTCCTCCAGGACATTGTAACCTGGGACAAGGACTCGATCTTCGTGAACGGCGAACGCATTTTTCTGTACTCTGGCGAAGTCCGTAAGTATCTGTGAACTCGTCAACCATCCTTCGGCACTGACCAGCCACAGATCCTTACCGCCTCCCGGTACCAAGCTTGTACCTTGACCTTTTCCAGAAGATCAAGGCGCTCGGTTACAACGGCGTCTCCTTCTACGTGGACTGGGCTTTGCTCGAAGGCAAGCCTGGTGAGTACCGCGAAGAAGGTGTCTTCGACCTTCAGCCCTTCTTCGATGCTGCCAAGGAGGCCGGCATCTACCTGCTCGCTCGCCCCGGCCCGTACATCAATGCCGAAAGCTCGGGCGGAGGCTTCCCAGGTTGGATCCAGAGGGTTAATGGCACTCTGAGAACAAGAGCACCAGACTTCCTCGCAGCGACAGACAACTACATGAAGAATGTCGGCAAGAAGATCGCTTCTGCTCAGATCACAAATGGTGGACCGATCATCCTGGTGCAGCCGGAGAATGAGTACACGCAGGCTACTTCAGCGATCAAGCCTTTCCCGGATCCAGAGTACTTCCAATATGTTGAAGACCAGCTCCGCGATGCTGGCATCGTTGTGCCTCTGATCAGCAACGACGCCAGCCCAAAAGGCTACAACGCACCCATTGAGTCCGCACCTGGCTACCCTGCCGTTGTGGATATCTACGGTCATGACGGATACCCACTCGGCTTTGATTGCGCCAACCCGACTGTCTGGCCTAACGGTGCGCTGCCCACGAACTGGCACGATCTTCATTTGAAGCAGAGTCCCAACACGCCGTACTCCATTGTTGAGTTCCAGGCCGGTAGTTTCGATCCTTGGGGCGGACCAGGTTTCGACAAGTGCAACGTTCTGGTAAACGCCGAGTTCGAACGTGTCTTCTACAAGAACTTGTACAGCTTCGGTGTCACCATCTTGAACTTGTACATGACATACGGTGGAACTAACTGGGGCAATCTCGGACACCCTGGAGGCTACACTTCGTGCGTTTCCTCTAGCTATGGACTAACGACCGGAAGCTGACATTTAATAGGTACGACTACGCTGCCGTTATCCGCGAAGACCGACGCGTGGATCGCGAGAAGTACCCCGAGCAGAAGCTCCAAGCCAACTTCTTCAAGGTCACCCCAGCGTACTTGACTGCAGCTCGAGGAAACGCTTCCAACACTACGTGGACCAACAACCCGGCCTTGACGGTTACGCCTGCCACCAGCAACACCACCAACTTTTACTTTGTCCGCCATGCCAAATACAACACCCTGGATTCGACTTCGTATAAACTCAACATCCCTACAACTGCGTTCGGTAACATCACCGTTCCGCAGATAAATGGAACATCACTCACTCTCAACGGACGAGACTCCAAGATCCACGTGAGCAACTATGACCTCGGTGGCTCTACAGTCGTCTACTCGACCGCTGAGATCTTCACATGGCACAAGTACGACGACAAGACGGTGCTTGTCGTCTATGGAGGCCCCGGCGAGACCCATGAATTGGCGCTTGCCGTGACTGGCCTGGAAGTCCTTGAAGGTGATGTTAAGAGCATTACCACACGCGGCTACACAGTTCTCAACTTCGCTGTCGACGGTGGCCGGAAGGTTGCCAAGGTCGGCGTGGAGAGCAACTTCATCTACGTGTACATGGTCAGCCGCAACGAAGCGTACAACTACTGGGCAGTCGACCAGGCGCCCCACGACAACTCCGAGGCAGTCATCCTCAAGGCTGGCTACCTGACTCGCACAGCCAAGATTACCGGCGATACACTGGCTGTCACTGGAGATCTCAACGCCACAACACCCATAGAGGTCATTGGCGCACCTTCATCCGTCAAAAAGGTCACCTTTAACGGCAAGGGTGTAGATACCACTGCCTCAAACGCAGGCGCTCTGCGTGGTACCATCGAGCTGCCTAGGGCCAATATCAGCGTCCCGAAGCTCAACGAACTCGAGTGGAAGTACATTGACACTCTGCCTGAGATCCAAGCCGACTATGACGACAGCAAGTGGAAGGTCGCGGATCTTAAGCAGACATACAACTCATTAAGACCACTCACAACGCCCGTCTCCCTATACAGCTCCGATTACGGCTTCCACACCGGCACTCTTCTCTACCGCGGTACCTTCACGGCCACCGGTAACGAAACAAGCTTCTACGCCTGGACCCAAGGTGGCTCAGCCTTCGGCTCCTCTATCTGGCTCGGCTCGAAATTCCTTGGCTCCTGGCGCGGCTACGACGCCGCTACGAACGGCAACTCCACTGTGACGCTACCCAACCTCACCGCTGGCGAAGAATACACCATCACCGTCGTGATCGACAATCAGGGTCTTGACCAGACATGGACCATCGGCACCGAAACAGGCAAGAACCCGCGCGGCATCCTCAACTATCAGCTCGCAGGTCACGCTCAGTCCGACGTGAGCTGGAAGCTGACCGGCAACCTTGGCGGCGAGGACTACGTCGACATCTCGCGCGGCCCATTAAACGAAGGCGGATTGTTCGCAGAGCGCAACGGTCTGCACCAGCCGGGCGCCTTATCGGCCAAGTACGACTGGAAGTCCAGCAAGGGACCTGTTGTCGACGGTATCTCTGCACCTGGCATCGGCTTCTTTGCGACGGAGTTCGATCTCAACCTGCCCACTGGCTGGGATATTCCCGTCAGCTTCACCTTCTCCAACGGCACGAGCACGAACAGCACCGGGTCTGGGTCGAGCAAGCAGGCGTACAGAGTGCAGTTGTACGTCAATGGCTGGCAGTATGGAAAGTATGTCAGCAATGTTGGGCCACAGACGAACTTCCCGGTGCCTGAGGGTATCTTGAACTACCACGGCACGAACTACCTTGCTGTGTCGCTGTGGGGCCTTGATGCTAGCGCGACTAAGATCGAGGGCTTGGAGCTTGCTGTTGATGGCGAGGTCTGGGGTGGCGTGGAGGTAGAGGTTGTTGATGGTCAGAAGTATGAGGCGAGAGAGGGCGCGTACTAGCCTTTGTAATCTGCGAATGATCCGCAAGATGTAATGAATGAATTATGATACTTATCACCCCACGTTCCTTTCTGACGCGTCGTGCATGACTGCGTCATCGTCTGTAACTAATCTTTATCTACGTAACGCCGTGGTAGAGTTTCTTCAGTGGATTCGTCAACGTACAGACATACACGATGCAGTCCGATAGCAGTTCACCTTTCGCTGACACGAGAGTAGGGAGATCTGGTCGTATTCCTCGATGAGAAACGTATCGCAATTTTTGGGTACGTAGCTGAATTCAGAGAGGCTTTCAGATTGATCCAAGAGTGCGTCCAAGCAGCTGCTGGACAAGACCGAACGAACGTACAGCTGTCGGATAGGCGAGGTTCTCTGAGATTCCTTGAGTAGCTACCCAAGGTTCTGCAGGAAGTCGTCGGTTCCTTGACAGTCCGAAAGATACAGCTCCGCTAGCATGTTTAGGTCGAGAAAGGCTTCTAGTGGTCTGAATGCCTCCGCGATATCGAAGATGGAGATACGTAAAGCCTCAAGATGTAAATGATGGCATTTGTTACATATCTCGAGGCTGTTGCGCAAGTGCGGCGCCAGCGAAGGCATCGCCTCGAATGGTTCGTGATGTCGGTTCAGCGACAATCGTTTCAGGCTGGTGAAGCTACCTAAGAATATCGCATCGAGTAGATCCTCAAGGTCCCCGGATCTCGTAAAAACAATGTCGAGCGTCTGGAACCATGTTGGCGGCAGCGCACCTGCCGGTGCTTCAAATATCTCGTTCGTCCACGGTAGACAACAGTTGTAAGCCGCTTTGAGAGTCGAGTAAATCATCCGCTATGTCTTCTGATACAGAGCCCTTCGTCGATCTTAGATTTCGAACAGCTCACCGGAGGGTAGAGAGGCAATTCTCGGGCAACATCTCCAATGCCATGTGTATCTGCTCATTGAAGCTCTTCTTTCCGTTGCCCGCGGGTGGAGTCCACTCTTCAAGTTTGGGAAGGCCCGTTTGCACTGTGGTAGGCTCCGACGGAGGTGGCAGGACTTCGAAAGTCAGCTCACGGGTATGGCGCAGATGGCGGCCAGCTCCCGCAGCAACACATTTAAGGAAGCGAATGATATGGTTGAGGTGAACGTAGAGATGTATGTCCTGGTATAGACGCGTTGTTGCGACCGAACATATAGATGCGCATGTCAGACAAATTGCTCTCAGAACCGCTGGGGACCTGACATGATCTAGAATAATCAATTGAATATCGGCCGTTAGCTCGAGCATGATGACATGACAACGTCGATGATTCGATCAAGATTTCTGTAAACAATCGTCGAAGAAACGCTCAGACGGAAAAGTCGTTGCACTGCGAAGTGCGCCGCACTAGTCGCGTCTCCACGTGCTGGACTTTCCATAATAAAGGACCCCCTCCTCCCATCATGGTCTGCTAGCATTTTCACCCAACGTTCACGACCGCCTCTGCGACGACATCTGCGACGGACGATGTACCTCCAAGCTAGGCCATGTTAACGAGATGATGGTCACGTTGTTGAGATGTCGAGACGGCTGCACTGCGAATGCATCTTAGCGGGGCTGCAGCTCCTCCGGCCACTGGGAGCCGACCTCGCCCTGCCAGGCACATGAAAGCTTGTCCAGAACAGCAAATGGTCACGATGCTTGTAGCGACACACACAAGCGCAGTGTTTCATGAAGCGCTCCCATGCTGGGCTTACCGCGAAGGAGGCTCCGAGGACCTTTGCGAGTATCATGAACAGCCCAACGGCAACCAACGGATCCTATTTGGGTCTGGAGACATCGATCGACGAGGCTGACAGCATGTCCAAGCTGGCTACAAACCGCCCCCGCCGTCTCTCCTAGCCAAGCGCGGTGCTGCGCGGTGCTGCGCGGTGTTAGCGACAAATATAGCCATTGTACCCCTCCATCGAGTCGCGCGAGACAGCGTGCTTGTATGCAGCAGAGTATCCGCAAACACGTCGCAAATGTCGCAGGAAGCTGTCACCCTTCAGCGCAAAGTCTTCAAAGGATCCAGCAACGTGACCAGGCGTCCAATCACCCACTCGTTCGCGCAAATGCAGCCTGGCGGGCAGCAGACCATGCACAAGTGCCCGGCTTCAGCCCCAAGCGACACAGCTGCCTGCCTGATGACTAGCTGCATCGTGGTGCAGTGTGGTGCTTTTGGCCCCCAAAAAGACGGCTGCTTAATTTCGTTCAAAATCTCACGCGCCCGCCGTTCTTCTATTCACTTCCAGCTTTCTCACGCTTCCTGCTTGTCTGTTGCATTTGTGTGCTGTGTCAGTCAGCTTGTGCCGCCCCCCAGCAAGCTATCACCACCGCCCCGCTTTCGCAGCTGACACCTGAACCCATACCTTGAAACAGTGTTTGCTCGTGGCTGGATTTATTGCAGGACGCTGATTTTTTATCTTCTCACGAACACGACATACCAGTCAACGAGAACAACCATTCGCCTCCAAGATGCCGCGCTCCTACGACGAGTACGAGGAAGACGAGTGGTATCACAGGGATGTGTACAACGGCGCTCGCCATGTTCCTAGACCACAGCAACGCGAGCATTTCGGTCGCCGCACCTCCGAATACCTCAATCCTGAAGTGCACTACTCGAGTGGTCTCCACCGAACCAAGTCTACAGGTCACGCGCCTACCCCCAATGTGACTATCTACAACACAACTCGCATGGACAATGAGAGCAGTCCTCATGTGCGCACCACTACCGATCAACGTAGCCGCGAGCCCAGTGCCGATGGCCGCGGTCGCACTCGACGGATGCCTGGCGAGTGGGGCCTTGAGGATGAAGTTGAAGAACTAAGGATGCAGATGCGACTCGCCCGATCTCGTTCGCGAGGAGAGTATCAACACCACCATGGTCACTCACCAGACCGCGCCTATGAAGACAGGCTCAAGCTTTCGTTAGCCGAGCAGAAGTTGAGGGAGGCCGAGGCAAAGCTTGAAGCCGAGAGGCGTGAAGAAGAGGCAGAAAGGCGCGAGGAGATCACCAGGAGGAAGCTCGAGCTGAAGTACATCAAAGACCGACAAGAGCGCGAAGACGAAGAGGAGCGCATCAAGCGCCAGGAAGAGAGGCTGAAGTCTGATTGGGAGCTCAAGCGAGAGCGAGAGGAGCGAGCACGTGAGCGCGCCCTTCGCGATGAAGCGGATAAGAGAGAGCGCATCCTGGCTGAAAGCAAACTTAAAGCTGAGAAGGAGGCGAATCAGAGAAAGGCAGAGCGAGAGAAGATCCTACTCGAGCACGAAAGGGAAGAGCGGGAAGCCGAAGAGCGGAAGAAGCGCCTGGTCCAAGAACAACGAGAGAAATTCGAGAAGGAGCAGCGTGAGCGCGAAGCAAAAGAGAAGGAAAGAGAGAAAGAGGCTGAGCGTATCGTTGCTGAAGCTCAAGCTAAGCGCGAGGCCGCTGCGAAGAAGGCTAAGGAAGCTGAACAAGCAGCGGTAGATGCTTACAACAAGAGGAAAGCCGAGGAAGAAGCCAAGGCAAAGGCCGAACGCGAACGCATTGTCTTCGAGTACGAGCGCAAGAAGGTCGTTGACGCAGAGAAAGCGAAGAAAGAGCGCGCAGCACTGCTCCTCCAGATTGAGCTGGAAAAGAAGGAAGCAGAGGAGAAGGAGAAGCGAGAATTGGAGGAGTTCCAGCGTAAGATGGAAGCAAAGAAGGCTGCCGAGAAGGCTAAACAAGAGAAGCAAGACGCTGAGTTGGAGGCTGCCATGCGCAAACGTCTGGCGCAGTTCGGATTCCAGGAGAACCAGATTCAGGCCATGGTGCACCCCGAGCAGCAGAAGAAGCTGGAGCAACAGCAGGTCGGACTGACACCACACAACCCCCTGCGCATTTCACATCAGCCTACATACGCAAAGATCAGGAGGGAGTATCTCGACGTCGAGACTCTTCACTACTACGACATTCCCTACGAGTACGATACCGTAAGTAACTGCAACATTATCAAGTCTGTTCCCCATGCTAATAAAACCAGGACCCTAGCTACATCATCGTCCTCCGCGAGATGAGCCAGAAGGAGACAGACATCCTCTTCGAGCACACACGACGTCTGCGCTCCAACCACGGAGATCGGCTTTTCATCGAAGCAGACGGCCGCGACCGCCGCGGCAAGAAGGAGTACGCCTTCGTGCGCAGAAAGTCTCGGTCTCGGTCTCGCAGCGACGTGTCGCGCCCTGCAAAGAACGTCACGCTCGGCGACATGTTCTTCAGGTAGACTTACTTCACTATAACGGCCTGTTGGAGTTGGAGCATTGCTTTGTTGCTACTTCTACCGCATATACCATTTTCCACAGCTTCAGACCTGTCAGCTCTACGGCAGTCGACAGTTTTCTCCACGATATAGCGTCGGGCGCCAGTGCAGCTGGGGTCTTTACAATATACAGGTATCGCATGCAATTCCACTATTTCCTCTTGCATGGGTGCGTGATGGTGATGTCAAGGCTCGTCTCAACAAGCCCTCAGCTGTTCACCGGTCGTGTGTAACCATATCAGCCCTCGCCACTTGCTGATGGTTAGAAAGCGGTTAGCCTTCGCTCCATCGCTGGGCAGCTGGACACTCACAAACATCCTCACATGAGATTCATAGGTCAAGTCCAGTGACTGCAAATGGGGCGCAAGCCGGATGAAGGGTGCCACACGTGCAAGACAATGATTGTGGCAATTCGGCCCGCACTGCAAGCCTCGGCTTCCGCTGCTGTTCTGACGTGGGACTGAAGCAGCGAGGTGCTCCGCAACGCTTCCATCTCCACGTTTTGTTCTTGCATTTTTGCGTGATACCCTTTGTTTCTTTTATTGTGGGCTCCCTCTGATTTTGAGGCTCCCTTCGCTCGCCATGGCGGACGCACTCTGCGGGCCGTCAAACGCTCTGCAGAACTTCCAGAAACACACGTCCGTCGATCGGACCCTGCAGCAAGACCGCCTGGTCGGCCGTCAGTCTCCAGCGCAGGTCAGTCAACAGGAAGCCACCAAGCCGAGCATACCAGCTGATCCTATGTAGGGCTTCAGGTCGTCGCCAGCCCCGAATGCTGGTGTCGAGACCGAGTTCGATGCGTTCCAGCAAGCGAGGAGCACGCCGCAGCTAGGTTTCCAACACTTTCCCCAGCAGTTCGCGGCGCCTCCGCCGCAGTTCGCACAGGCGCAGCAGGCGCCAGATTGGGCTTCGGATTTCCAGCGGCTGAGCATTTCGAACCAGCAGGCGCCTACGCTACAGTTGAGGCCTCAGGGCGCGAACGCGGCGTCGGCATGGCATCAGGACTTCATGAGACAGCAGAGCCCTGCTGCCCCGGCACAGCAGCAGGCCGCTTTCAATGGCACGCAGAACTACGGTATGAACGCGTTCGCGGCGCCGTCATACATGCAGACCAGCTTCCAGCCAAGCACACAGCTGTCTGCGGTCGCGCAAGGCAAGCAAGCCGTGCAAGAGCCGGCATTCGACGAAGCCGCCTTCGAGCAGGCCTTCGCACAGGCGCACCAAGACGCCCTCGAGTCAGCGGAAGCAGCCGCAGAAGCGCAGCGCGCGCAGTCTCGCGCAATGAACCCCGAAGTCATGGGCGAGTTCACCCGGCCAAGTGAGGATCCTCTTCTTATACGGATACGGGAAACACGGCCAGGTGTGTAGTATCATGTTGCCGTGCCATGCTTGCTGACACTGCTCTAGCTGTCTACTCGGCCATCCAGGTCTGGAGCGAAATGGGCCTCGGCCGCACCGACGAGGCCGTGTCGTACCTCGATAACATGGGCATTCTGGAGCGGAGCGGGGATCTGGTGCAGGACGCGAACGAGGCGCGGTGGGTCGTCGACTCGCTGCAGCGCATCGTGAACCGCGGCGCGCCACAGGAAGTCAAGACCCGCGCCGAGGGGCTGATCGCCGCCATCAACCAGCGCATCATGTCGCAGTACCCGCTGGGCGCGCGAGTGCCCATGAGCCAGGAGCCGATATGGCAGGAGCTGGACGAGGCCGGGTACATGAAGACGCCTGTGAACGAGCTGGCCGAGCAGCCGCCCGCGCGGCAAGAAGAGCAGCCAAAGATGAACGACGACGACGAGATGGCCGCCACCGCCGGCCGCCTGCTCGAGCGCGTCGCCGACAACACATCCGAGAAGTTCCAAAACTCGCAATTCCTCTCTCTGATGCGACGGCTACGGGACCGCGAGGTCCGCGTCGAAGGCGACAAGATGGTCGAAACGAACACCAGCCAAACCACGGTCCCACAGACCACACAGTCTGCCTCTGGCCCCAGTCAGGCAAACACATCGTATCCAACTACCGAAATCCCAGCCATCGATCCCAACATCCTCAACCACGCCGCCACCGACTTCGAGCTCCCAGCCTACTACGAAACGTACGAGACCTCTCCTTACCCGTCTCCTCCAAAATCGCCCATAACAGGCGAGCCGCTGGGCACGCGCTTGCCGAGCGACGCTGACGACATCTCCCCGCAGTTCCGCAACTACAACGTCAACGCTTCGTACCACCGGTGAGCCTGAGACTACTACCGCCAGACGCCGAACTGTCGAATGGACTTTCCCCGAATGGACCAGCGTTGCTGAGCCCGAGAATACTCTCGATTGGCGCTTTAAAGATGAACGCTTTATCCCCGTAGGCGAACAAGACGACGATCGCTGGCGCTTCGCGCTGCCGGGGCGGGATCCGGTGCACAAGCTGGGCCGGGGGCGATGAAGCTGCGGGACTATAAGGAGGAGCTTATGGCGCTCGAAGCAAGCAACAGGGCGAGGCTGGTGGTAGCCAGGGAGGAGCAGCGACTGGAGGCGCAGAAGAGGAACATGACGCTTGCGGAACACGCGCAGCATCTCAAGGAAGTCCAGGCCCAGGCCAAGGCGAGGTCCAGCGCTGAATTGCAAGACCAGTTCGAGCATTAAGACCCGGCGCGGTGGGAGATGTTGAATGAGCTCCAGAAAGACATGATGGTACAGGAGTTCCGGAAAGAGACCAGGCAGCGCATTGCTCGGCGACACCCCGACTCTGACTCTGATTATTAGTAGACGCGGGCGACGCAGAACGATACCCAAGAGACACAAGAAGACACTCAAGTCTGAAGCCATGCTGAAATATGGTATCTAGTTTTGGTCCATTACATTCTCCGTTAACGTACCTCACGGGCGAGCGGGTCACACGAGCGAGCGGGTCACTTTTGCCAAGACCCCACCAAAACACCAACTCTATACCAATGCCTTC